>KK118719.1:77898-121922 GCA_000611955.2 Stegodyphus mimosarum | reverse complement strand
AGTCAAAGGACAGTTGCAAAATCATTCAAATGCTCAGTGTCCACTGTAAACAAAATGATAAACTTTGATTTAAACCTTAAGAAAGCGAAAAAACGCAATGTACATCGCCTTCTTCCGAAGCATGTCGCTCCACGCAGGACACGCCGCAGAATTCCATATGAGAAACACTTATCCAAAGAAAAATGGAAAACAATTGTCACAATAGATGAAGCATGGGTATATTTAAATGATAGTAACAAAAAAAGAGCCATTTATTATCATAAAAGGGGAGAAAAAAAATTAAGTACATGGTTCAAAGAATCGAAAGAAAGTTTTTCTAAGGGATTCATGATCGTTGCTGGTTTCTCTTATAATGGCAAGTTAAAAATAAAGAAAGTACAAAAAAATGTCAAGATTTACTCCAAATACTATCAGAAACATATTTTATCTCCAATTTTTCTGAATGAAATACCATCGCTTTACCCCCAGTGCCATCCATCTGTGAGACTCCATCGGGACAAAGCTAGCAGTCACACATCATAATCGACTGTAAATTTCCTAAAACAAATGGAACAAAAAACTGGTATCAAAGCCATACCCTTCACTGATATCCCTACTAATCTTCCGATGTGTCACCTATGGATTTTTGTGCTTTCGGACTTTTAAAAACTGCATTATCCAAACGTTGTCCCAAAACCCTAACAGGACTCTGGAAAGCTGTTCGGGAGGAATGAGATAGAATACCTCTTCTGACACTTCAAAAGGCATTATTATCCTGGAAACTGCGGTGTCGAAAGATAGTTCAGAATAAGGGATGTCAAATAGAACATTTAAAACACAAGAATTTTATGTAATTTAGTTTTGTGAATACAATATACCACGTCTAAAAAATGTGCGAACAGCCTCTGTATAGGTAAATAAACAACTTATCTTTTTCTTTGGGTGCCGCCAAATTTCGAAATCGTTAAAAGTGTGCCGCCACAAAAAAAAGGTTGAGAATCACTGGTGTAGATAAATTGAGTGAGATACCGGAAAAAATTGGCGTAAATGTGTTTGAAGTCATCAAAAGCTTATACGACACACAGCATCTTGTGGAACGAATCCAAGTGTCTCTTACCCCTCTTTCTCTCACCCAAATCACTTCACCAAGTCACCTCCTCTCTCTCACCCAAATCACTCGAAAGGACTTTCTGCTTCCAGTATTTTTTGAGTGCTCTCAATGCCGCATAGACCCTTTACATTTTTTAACAACCATGCCTTCTCCAAGGTTCGAATTCGTGCCATTTGATACAGCAGTCAATGTCACTAATCACTTTCCGTCTGGAAGTCAGGCGTTAAAAATGGCTGTACACGTAACCTGAAACACTTTTAAAGCCGTGCTGAAAGCGCAAGAACTGCAGTTGAAAATTATAGCCGAACTTAATATTTATCTGGCAAAAATTCGTTCTTCGTCGAATGGCATAAATTTAAATGACATGGTAACTATCTCAGTGAGAGATATGTATCGTAAAAACATTAACTATCAGTTGATGGTTAAAGTTTCCGTGATAAAAATCAACCGATTCCGCAAAATCAATTTTACGAACCGAAGTTTGACGCGGAAATGATCAATTATTTTGATAAGTAGAAACTCACGAAACGCAGCTAATTATTTAAATAATTTTTTCTTCCACACCAGCCGATTTTTAATGGGTAAAAAAGCAGCAGTTGTCCGCCGGAACGTGTTCGGGACAATGTTTTACTTTGATTAGATCTCGCATAATTAGATATCCGTTTGTTCTGTGTTACGCTTTAAAAAAGAGGCGTGTCTTCTAAGGCCAAAGGCAAAAACCCGGTTTCCCACAAGACAATGAAAAACGCGAGCATCAATTATTTGCTGATAGATGGCGTTGCGTGAGCTGGAATTGTTCTGCCAGCGAAAATATTCTTTTGAAACGTTTTTCGTTTCTTTGTTGTTTGTTTGTCAGCCGCGGCTGTTAACAAGTGGGACTGTTCTTGCCTGATGGTGTTCTAAGAGGGTTCAAAAGAATAATATTCAATAATATTTTGCTGAAAGTAGGTTATCGATGGAAAAGGCAATTGCGAATTCTTTTTCCAGTCTTTTGACTGGAGGCGATCACGTGCAATAAAGTCATGCAGTTTATTCATCGTGAGGCTTTGACAATGATACGAATTTTCCCTGGATTTTCCAAATTTTTATGACATTTTAAAAATTATACAAAAAGTTGAATACATAAATTCCCTGTTATTTTCTTCAAAAAAAAAAAAACAGCGGTCTTCAGTCAGGTAATTTGAAGTTAATGTAGCTGTAGCTGGCAATATCCTAAAAATAATAGTTCTTTACCTTCTTATTTAGTAAAAAAATAAAGAACTTCACTAAATAAAGTGTTACATTTTTTTAATTTTTGTATGTTACCTTTATTTAATAAATATCATATTCTTCGCACTTTAAACCTTAAAATTCAGTTCAACAGCAATATCGCAAAATAATTTTAAAATGAGCATATCTTTAGAATTTCCGATACATGGTCTCGCGCGCTGTGAAATGTTTTTTTCTTCGTATAGTGTTGTCATTGCTCGCTTTGAAATCGTTGAGTTTGTTAATCAAAAATTCGTTAAAATGTTACACAATATCAAATAGATAATAAAACAAACTCCAAATTGGGGCTTCCAGATGCCCATGTTAGGGTGAAAACGTACGTTATTCAAAATTGGATGGCTCTAGGTACCGTTGTTTTATCATAATACGAGAAACATGCAAATTCTTCATTATTTAATTTCTTTAAATATAATACAGGGCGATAATATTTGGTAGCAGCAGTTTGAAAAGTGAACCGACATTTATAATGATGAACCAATGCAAAATGTCAAAACGAAATTAGAAATTAGTAGCCTTTTTGGGCTAAAAATAAATTGAAATTAAAAAGGGCTTCATAGGATCAGCTCTTATTTAAAATAGAATAATAGATTAAATAATCTTATTCACAGAATTATTCTACAATTTTATACCGCAAACAAGCATGGAGTGCCTTAAGAATTGAATTTCATTGTCATATACATTGGAAGGCATTGTCTTTTTTCCAAATATTCGATAAATGTGAATCAACGTTGTAAGGTATGTCTCCCGCCTTCTTCGCATGCCTTCGTGGTGTAGTGGTCTGCATGCTCGACGCGTAACCGATACGTCCGTGGTTCGATTCCCGGCGAAGGCGTTGCTCATTTTTTATGTCTCCTGCTTCGAAATAACCTAATGTCTCTACAACGTATTTAACTGAACAAATTTCGGAAGAATATAAAAGGCAGAACCAAATTCGAAGCGATATTCACGTAAAATATGAAAGTGACGCACACAATACACTTTTATTAAAATAATACAATGAGAGAAGCAATGATTCTCCCACTGTTATAACAGCAAATGAAAATCAAATGCAGCATTTAAATTTCTCGCTGACCTTCTGGAAATTTTCGGCAATCCTGTGCTCTTTGAACTCAAGGTCCTGCTTTGTTGTTAACCGTTATGCTTAGGTGAATGCGTAGAAATCTCTTTTCAAAGTTTCATTTCGAAGCAGTCAGTTTCTTAACTCCTGAACACCTGTTGTCAAAAGATGGTACTTTCTGGACAGGAGAACAACCCAGAGAATAAATGTGTCAACTAGAACTTTTCATCCTTCTTTTGTTTCTTTTACAAAAAGCGTAACAAAGGATAAACAAAGCCTTCTTTTAATCTTAACCTTACTTTTGTTAGATAGGCTTTAGTAGCGTAATTGCTACTTTTAATGAAAAGGAATTAAATGTGTCCTTGCCTACATCAAGTAAGGTTTTATTAAACCCAATCGGTTTTTAAAAATGGATTAATAAAATGTTTCTTTTTACTTCCTTGTAGAAGTAAAGCAAGGATTGGTATGTTGAAAAATTTAGGGTATCATATTTAATGGAAATATCCATTTTAACCGTTCCCGAATCCACTCGGACGATTTTTTTGCGTGACGTTTATGTGTCTTTTTGGGTAACGTCTGTAGAGAATAAAGAACTCTTTATTTCAAAACGGATTTTAAAAGATGGCGAGTAAATTTAAAAGTGATTTTTTTCGTTATGTCTATATATATATACGTGCGTATATAGGCATGTATGTATACTTACGTATATAGGCATGTATGTATGTATCTTGCGTAACTCAAAAATGAATTGCCGTAGAACTTTTAAATTTGTCTGCAATAACGTCTAGTTTTGCAACGCTCTTTTTTATTCCAATCGGCAACACCAAAAGTCTATATATAGGTAAGAAAAATAAAGAATACGTAAAAGATTAAATTAGCAACGTAAGTTTCCTTTCTCAGTTCTAAAAATAGTAACTTTTCTCTGCACTGCGTCATTTCTAGATTAATCCATGTCATATGACTCTTACATAATTCTGATGATGTAAATGGAACTAAAACTCGAGCAGCCAATAATAATCATACAGAAGTATTTAACGATCCAATCAAAATGCATTGTAAACTACACTCATGTCTATAAATTAAGGATAATGCAAAATCAGGCAAAGGAAGAGTTAGAAGCAAAACAAATTTGACTTATTTGTAAAGCTTATTTATTAAACAAAAGGTAAAGAGAAAAAAAAATGCTATATGTTTGATATTATTAAAAAATTAGCGATTTTTTCTCCCTGGAGCAAATGACAAAACCAATATTACATGGTTGGTATGATTGTTAATACATTGTATGTCTCCCAGACGATGCAATACAGTCCGTACAACGCCTAGGCATGCTGAGTATCAAATTATCGATCTGATCTTGGGGGATAGTACACCACTCGAAAAGCAATGATCTCCAAAGTTCCGGTAGACATGGAGGAGGAGGTTGACGGGCTGCAACTAGTCGGCCGAGCATGTCCCGCACGTGCTCTACTGGATTCAAGTCCGGTGAGAATGCTGGCCAGTCCATACGGGTGATATCCTCCGATTGAAGGCATTCGCTTACGATGTTTGCACGGTCAGGACGGGCGTTGTCATCCATAAACACAAATTGTGCGCCCATGGCGCCCCGAAACAAACGTACATGTTGTTCCAGAATGCCGTCCCGATAGATTTGGCTTGTCATGGTTCCAATTTGAACATGCAGGTCAGTTCTGGAACCCAGAATCATTCCACCCCATCCTGCACCACCGTAACGGTGTCGTTCAATGATGTTTTCTTGGTGGTAACGGGTACCTGGAGCTCTCCATATGAAAGTCCGGCGAGAATCAGACTGCAAGCTAAACCTGGACTCGTCGGAAAACATCACACAAGCCCACTGTTGCGGTGTCCACAATGCATGCTCTCTACTCCAGGCTAACCGCAGGCGACAGTGAGTTGCAGTAAGTGGAACGCATCTGACAGGTCTACGAGCATATAGACCAATCTGCCCTAAGCGTCTGTACACGGTCTGCCTCGAAATTGTCGTACCAGTGGCTGAAGAGAGCCGAAGAGACAAGTCTGAGGCTGTACTCCATCTGTTTCTTTTGGCAGTAACTGCCAAATACCGGTCCTCATTCGGCGTTGTAACTCTGGGGCGACCTGTGCTGTAACGTCTACTCACATTGCCATCATCTTGGAATCGTCGCCAAAGCCTGGAGATGACACTCTGGGTAATTCCAAGTTCGTCTGATACTTCCAGTTGGGTACGCCCACATTCCAGACGGCCGATAGTTCCACCACATAAAAATCATCCAAATGCGTCCTTTGTGTCATAATTATTCGGTTATTGCACTGAAATGCTTATAAAGCGCCTGCGAACAATTTTACTTCTTTGCCTGTATTCCTTATATATCACTCTCTTACACTCTCGGCATTGTGACGTAGAATCGGTGTCATCTGGTTACTTCTTGAAATTTGCATATGGTTCTTGAAGATGTGTGTAGTGATTTTACAGGTGATATATTTATTTTAGAGTTCGATTTTCGCGTGACTCCGAATTATCCTTAATTTATGGACATGAGTGTAAAACTAACTCAGTCTGAATTAAGATTTTCACCCTAAACATAATGCTTTTGTTCCTTACTCTTCGGCCTAGTTGGACTGCTGTCTGCTGCTTTGTTCTTGCTGCAAAGTTATCAAAAATGTAAACCTCTTCAAATAGGCACAAATAATGTGCCAAGTTATTTGTGGCCGCAAAACTGAAAACAAAATGAAGATTTAATCTGCCTCGACTGCCAAATTTCTTATTTAGTGTGGATCGGCATCTCAGCATTCTACGACATCAAAATTGCTGCTGGTGATTGCTTCTAAATTTGTTTTTTATTATCACATATATGTGATATTTTGATTTGAAGAAGGAAAGTTGCAACGGATTTGCGTTGGAGATGCTTAACTGTGTTGTTAGAAAGATGACACTCGAATGCAGATGTGACCGCTTGAAACCGTAATTTTATTAAATGATAATGCACGTCAAAGCAATCTTTTTAGACAAGATATTTTTCGATCATAGTTAAACACAATAATTTTGATGTACACTGGTTTTAGGTAAAGAAAAAAGGAGGACAATTGGGCATAGCAGGGCGGGAGAAGTTAAGAAAAAGGAGGAATGACGTAATTGCTCGCGAAGTAGTATTTATGTTACGGTGAAGCACCGAAATCTGGAGAATGTCGACTTTCACCGGTGAATGTCAACATTCACATAGTCGCTTGGTGTACGTCCGAAATATTTTCCAAATACTCTTATTTCTGACTTACACCGGTGAATGTCGACATTCACCATGTACTAATGGTGAATGTTCAACATATAATAATATTATATTTTCTTCTCCGTCATTCAGTCGCGAAAAAACGCACTTGTGATTTAAAATAAGATTTTAATAAGTACCTTCAAAATGAGAAAGGAAAATAATAGAAATTAAAAACTTACTTAATTATTCAGTACGTTCTCAATGAGAAATAAAAATAATAGTAATAAAAAAACTTACTAAATTATGTGATTCAAATTTTATTTATTGCAACAACTTAAACTATTAAGAGACTTTGAATTGCCCAAAAGGCCCTTGCTTTTACAACTGCATTTATGGGAAACGGCCAGTCGCCTCTCTTTTCGACCTACACCAGAGCGTATCTGTGATTGTCGACATACACCGGTGAGGGTCCGAATGTACAAGAATGTAATGTTATATTCGACCTTTTACCGACGTATTTGGTGAATGTTTTCATTCTCCGGTGAAATTTGACATTCTCCAATTTCGGTCTTTCACAGTAACATATATATTTATTATATTATTCATTTATATTAGTGATTACAGGAATATTTTAAAGCATTAAGTGCATATACAATAGAGACGTGTAAAAATAAGGGATACTAATAAAGCATAAAATATTTCTTTTTTTTTATTTGTTTTAAATATTTTTCTGATAGAGGTTTGTTTTAAAACTTTAGGCGCTCCAGAGTAAGTTTTTTATTTTTTTATGAATTCTACAGGGTCACAATCTCTTGCTCTGTTATTCTAAATATTTTAGGTATTTTTAACCATGTTCCAAACCCTCATTAAAAGGTATTTTCTCACACCTTTCAAATTCATTATCTGTGTCGGTGTCGGAATCGTTTTCTTGCTGCGGCGAGTTCAAAACAGAGCCAATGATTTCATCATCCGTTATCCGATATGCTAGTGTTGGCTCATCTGAACACATCCATACTAAAAACCTCTTCTGGGCTAAGATTTTTTTTCTGCCACTAACACAGAATCATTATTATTCGGTAATTATGACGTTCTTATTGGATAAATATTTGTTCTTCGATATTTCATTCTCCATTCCGCGGCTTCTGAAAAATATGAATTCAATGTTTATATTTTGAAAGGCAATGCGGATTTCAGGTCGGCGGATTTTTGGTATTTGACTGTATTGCCATTTGCAACATTCTACCTTTGTGAAAAGGGGTTTTATGCGGTTGCTGCTTTGAAGACAAAATATAGATCTCAGTTAAACATAGAAAGAGAACTTGAATTGTCAGTTTCTGATATTAAACCTTCCTTTGAATAACTTTGCTCTGCTAAACAAGCCCATGGGAGTCGCTAGTAATTAAACTTGTTCTTAATTTAGTATTGGTAAATTAATTACCAAATGCTTATTGCAGTGCTGATACATTTATAAGTACATTCTATCGGTGTAAATTGTGTTTTTTATTTTTTTATTATGTCAGAATGTACTTTGTTCTGCTTCTTTTCAGTAAATTAATAATTTTTTAGGTAATCTTTCATTTTCGACATTCTCGCCCCCCCCCCACGTAGGGTTATCACGACCCCCAAGGGGGCGCTCCCCACAGTTTGAGAATCGCTGGCATAGGATGCTTAAACGTTTAAACACGTAACAGTGAAATATGCCTGTATTGGGTGAAAAACTGCATTTGTATGCATATTTAATTTTAATTTGCAGGACATGATTAAGTTAATGACATATTTAAATTAATAAGTTAATGGCAGGATTTAAATTGACAACTCGAGAATCTGATATAATTTGGCAAAATTCTAAGTTTACAGAATAATGACAGTTTATTTGTCCGACAAAGTACATTAAGTTAATTTATGTTAATTTTCATGTAGCATAAGGCTCTTTAATTATGAATTATGACCATTGATACATAATTGTTTTATAGTTTTAGAATATATGTATAGTTTGAAAAGTTAGATTTAGTTTGCAGCAAACGCATTTTGTGCTTTTTAGTAGAAAGGGGCTTTGTCCCTGAAGAACTATTGTTTTCGTTTTGGGTCGGAAACATTAAAAGTCTCTATCACTTTTCAAACTGTTGCCACCAAATATTGCAGCCCTGTATTATATTTAAAGAAATTAAATAATGAAGAATGTGCATAAATGTATGTATGTTTCTCGCATTGTGATAAAACGACGGTATTTACAGCCATCGAATTTTGAATGCCGTCATCCTGCCGCGAATATAGGCATCTGGAAGCCCAAATTTGGAATTTGTTTTATTAGCGTTCGTTAAAGTTTGTAAAATTTGTAAACTTTTGATGAACAAACTCGAGGATTTCAAAGCGGACCATGTTTTATCTGCAGCGCGTGAGACTGTGTGTAGGAAATTCTAAAGATAGGCTCAGTTTAAAATTATTTTGCGACATTGTTCTTTAACTGAATTTTATGGTTTAAATGCGAAGAACATGATATTCAATAAATAAAAGTAATATACAAAATGTTTAAAAAACGCCCCTTTAGACGTAATTTAAAATCTAAAAACCTTTCAGATTATTATTATTATTTTTTATAATTTTTTCCATGCCTATCATCTCTTTCTTTACCCCTCCCTCTTTTTTAACAGAAATACCTTTACTAGAAATACTCTTCCGTCATTGAATTTCGAAAAATGAAAATTTACAGTTATATTTTAGCCTTGGCCTGTTATTTCTCTCTAGGTCCCTCTCAATATTTCAGCAATCTTGAGGCGTTTGGTAGCCTACTTTTTTAAACTACGAAACAACCTAATTGATAGAAGGAGGCTAACAGAACGTTTTTTCGGGCAGTTAAGATGATATTTCCTTTTTAAAAATGACATCTGCACTTGTTCTTAATCACTTTACAGAATTAATCATTTTTCCCTTATGCAACAACAAGTACGGAAGTCTTACGGCTGCTGTTTTTCTGTAAGAATAAAACAAAAGAATTTCGAATAGTGATTAAAATCACAACTTACCAAAATTTCTAGTGTACCTGCGAAAGGTTTAATTAATTTCGTGAATTTCAGTGCAGCAGAAAATTTGTAGTGTTATTACTATAATTAACTACTTATTATGATTTGGAACTTCAGCATAACTTCTCAATCAAATTCGTTGAAACAACCTCGTATTTGGCGTACATTTACTAAAATTACATTTACATTACATTTTAGTAAATGTACGCCAAATACAAGGTTGTTTCAGCGAATTTAATTCTCACATTGGCGTGTTTCTCTTCTATTGTAATAACTGCTCATTTTCCCTTTCCTCGCCAGAAATGCAAATCAGTTAGAAAGTATTTACGATGATGTTTCTGAATTGTAAGACCGAGCGTATTTCTGCCTCTGGAGGCCACATTACCGGTTTTCACCAACTCTGATAAGATAGTAATTCTTCAACTTTGGGTTATTGCTGCCGAAATTTAATTGTTAACCCGGTGATAAGTTTTGAGCCAGAGTAGAATTTAAGATCGTAATCTTTGACTACTAGGCTTAGTTTAACTCTTTGATTTAATTTGACTATTACTTAGTTTAGATAGATTGAGATACTTTAGATTAACATGAGATATTTTATACTTTTGGGTACTTACAGAAAATCCAGTCGACCATTTTTGGATATTGAGAAAAGACGCCAAACTACTCGATTTCTCACCAAAAATAGGAAAGTCTTGTTCAAAAGCGCTGGATTTGGTGTAACCTTGATTACACGTGTTAGTTATTATTCTTGAGTAAAGACTCCTTTTTTTCCCTCTATCCCGCATTTTCGAAAACGAAATGATTAAAATTTGGGACCTGCCTACTACAGAAGAGCCTGCTGTTGAATATTTCCAAAGTTATGGAATTTTACCGGCCTCAAAAATATGTATGGGTTGGCAACTAAGTAATTGCGGATTTTTTTAGAAAATCAAAGACAATTTTTTCATGGAACTAAATAACTTTATTCTGTAATGTATTGCCCATTTTGATCAATGACCTTTTGTCATCTTTCAGGCAGAAGCATAATCCCACGTTCATAAAACTTCTGGTTTTTATTAGCAAAAACCTGAATCAGGTACGATTTGACATCATCATCATTATTGAAATTTTTACCATTCAAGGAGTTTTGTAACGATCGAAACAAAAAGTAATCAGATGGTGCAAGGTCAGGACTATATGGTGGATGTGGCAAAACATCCCAATCGAGCTCCAATAATTTTTGCCGAGTGACCGAAGATGTGCGTGGCCTTACATTGTCACGATGGAATACAACACCTTTTCGATTTGTCGATTCGGGCCGCTTTTCTTCAACTGAATTGTTTAATTTCATTAGTTGTTCAATGTAGACATCAGAATGGATCGTTCGGTTGGGTGGTAAGAGTTCAAAGTAGGCAATTCCTTTGTAATCCCACCAAACTGATAACAAAACCTTCTTTTGATGAATATCAGCTTTTGATGTTGTTTGAGTTGGTTCACCTGGCCTGCTCCACGATCTTTTCCGCTTGATATTGTTGTAAACAACCCATTTTTCATCGCCAGTTATCAGTCGTTTTAAAAATGGATCATTTTCATTACGTTTCTTTAGCAAATCGCAGCTGTTAATGCGTTGCGTTAAATGCGTTTCTTTCAGTTCGTGAGGAACCCATGTATCGAGTTTTTGAACATAGCCAAGTTGTTTTAAGTGATTTTCAATGCATGTATGTGATACATGAAGCTTCTCTGCAATCTCACGTGTTGTACTGTGACGATCCGAATCGATTATTGCTTTGATTAGGTCGTCATCAACTTCAACTGAACGACCAGAGCGTTTTTCATCTTTGAGTGAAAAATCACCGGAACGAAATTTGGCAAACCAATTTTGACACTGCCGTTCTTTTAAGGCTTCGTCGCCATAAACAGCACATAACTTTTTATGAGCTTGCGGTGCGTTTTTCCCTTTGTGGAAATAAAATAGCAAAATATGACGAAAATGTTCTTTTTGATTTTCCATTTTTCAACGAACGCCAAACGAAAACTACGCAACCGATCAAAAAACTTTTTTTACTGATTCACAGCTGAATTGCCAACTATCAAATAACAAAATGTGTTTTACATTTGTACTACGTCTGCAAACCTAAAAATTCAACTGAAGCCATCTATGTGTGAAATCCGCAATTACTTAGTTGCCAACCCAATATTAATGGCCATGATATGGCGATATTATGAAAAAAGTAATGGAAATTTTTAATAAATTAAATATAAATAAATGATAATATAATAAATTTGAAAGAAAAACAAGAATAGAACTTTGTTTCTTGTATTTAGTAAATGGGTGTTTTTGGTTTGGCGCGATTGGCGCCGTCTCTTGTGGTCGACGGGATTTTCCGTAAATACCGATTTCTTCAAGAATTTCGGATGTTATATAAGAAGCACATTCGAGTAGCTGGACAATAATACCGTGTCATCACTGCTTTTAAAATATCTTATTATCTGTTATGTAGTAGCAAGAGGTAAAATTTTTAATAAAATGTCGGAATGGGGGGTTTTGTCCTCTCTGTGCATATTTTTCGAAAAGTGTGCTTAGACCTCTTTTAACTAAACCTTAGTTTAACTTAAGGCAAAATTGCATGGCGTTAGTATTAAAAATTTCTTTTCACACTCTCTACGTTAACCAGCTTACGTCTTCGTCAGAGAGTGAATGTTCATAACAATACGTACACTTGTGGGTTGTTATGCGTAAACTCTGGAATCGTTCTTATGCGTAAACCCCTTCTGTACTTCTCATGCGGCTTGAAAGATAAATGTTGCTTTTATATTTTGACTGTTCTTCATTAAGCAATTCCAATTTATGGTCGAATCTATTAATTTTGTTTTCCCAGGACGGGATAACCTAATTGCTAACCACTAATTGAAAATACAAAGTGCAAAAAAATAAATACAATGGATTAATTAATTAACTAAAAATAAATAAATGTAAATGGTTCACCGTGAAAGTAACATTTTGTAAGGAGTCTTCTGAAGCCAATGCAGAAGGATCTGGAAGGAATATTGCTAAAATTACTGCAGAAAAAAATGTTTTATGACAATTTCAACGTACACTCTCATCCCTTCTTATAATGTTTCAACAAGCTCAATTAAAATGAAGGCTGTATTGCACTGGGGTATGCTCATTAATATCAATAAAAATAAAATACAGTTTAAAAACAGTTTTTCTACAAAAAGCTTTTGTTTAAAATACAGATATGTATGTACTAAAAGGAGAAAAATAATTTATCATATATTCTAATTGAAACAAGATATTTAATAACATTTTCAATTTTCTATCACAAAAAATAACAGCTCCCACCATAAATTTCAAAGGGTGATGGGTTATACATTTGAGTATGCAATTAAATTTACTAGATTTCATTGTTTAGGCTCCCTAGGCTTTTGGTAATCTCGAAAGCAAGAATTTAACTTTTTAAACTCATTGCTGGTTCCAAATCTTCTAGTTTTAAACAAGTTTTTAATTTACTTATTTTAAAATTACATAAAAATGGTTTAATTTTGAGGTCTATTTTCTTGGAAATCGAAGGAACGTCTGGGATGGGAGCTATGAAATGTTTTAATTTTAAATTTAAAAAATTCCAGTTTTTAATTTGGAGATTTCATAGCTCTCAAAACCGTTGTCTTGGACTTCACCGACACTGCAACGATGTAAATTAATCTAATTTTCTCCAGCTTTTCATAAAGAACAAAATTAAGCTACGCTCTGCTGCTTGAGCATTTTGATTGATTAGCAGAAGGTATTAACTACAGCTTAATTAATTAATCCATTGTATTTATTTTTTGCATTTTGTATTTTCAATTAGTGGGTTTGATCGGTGCAAGATGATACACTGCATATATCATTTTTTTAGCAGCTACAGTATCCGCCGTTTAAATTCATAGGCTAATATACTCAGTAGCTAATTTCCTAGAACCAAAATGAACACATGCCAATCTATAAAAAAACCATCGTTTATTAAATTCATCACCGCTGCGTATTAAACTCAGACTGCCAAAAGACTGGTTCTTCAGTGACAGAATATGCTACTTAGACACATCAAACCTGCAACTAGTTCATTCATATAATGTTAATCAAAAAAAGAAAATCCTGCAGAGACACTACAGAGGCTGTTCGTGCATTTTTTAGACGATGTATATTGTATTCATAAAACTAAATTACATAAAATTCTTGTGTTTTAAATGTTCTGTTTGACATTCCTTATTCTGAACTATCTTTTGACACCGCAATTTCCAGGATAATAATGCCTTTTGAAGTGTCAGAAGAGGTATTCTATCCCATTCCTCCCGAACAGCTTTCCAGAGTCCTGTTAGGGTTTTGGGACAACGTTTGGATAATGTAGTTTTTAAAAGTCCGAAAGCACAAAAATCCATAGGTGACACATCGGGAGATTGAGTAGGGATATCAGCGAAGGGTTTGGCTTTGATAGTTTTTTGTTCCATTTGTTACGGTTAGAGGCTTAAAAACATCGTCGTCGAAAATATTGTGGTAAGAAATAAAATACCTACAAATCATCGTATAACGATAACATCGCAGACAATGAGTTTTCAGGTTTTAAAAGTTGTAACTTTTAACATATTCGCATACTGATTTGGGAGCGCAAGTAGGGAACGGGGGTATTTTTACTTCTACATTTCATGTATTTGAATGGACTAATAGATTTTTGCTGAAAGAGTAAGAAGAAACTTTAAGCAATTAAAAATAAAAAATTAGTAAAAAATTAATGCAGTTTAATAGAATTTTAAATTTACATAGTTAATTAACCTCATGCAGTTATTTATCTTCCTTTTGCTAAACAATTTAGACCGCATTTTTCAGGAAAAATTATCAGTAAAAATTTATAAAAAAAGATTAATTTATTAATGATATTTCTTAATTAATTACGTAAATTTAAAATTCTATTAAAGGCTAGAAGCTGCATTCATTTCCTACTCATTTTCAATTCTTAATTGTTTAAGTTTCCTCTTCACTACTTTTCAGCAAAATTCTGTCTTTCCTTCTTCCGCTACCAAATGATTATGTGAATATACAATTACAGATTTTAGAGCCTGAAAACTCTCGTGTTTGATATTATCGTCACGCGGGACTTTATTTTTTACCACGATGTTTTCGATGTCGATGCTTTTAAACTGCGAAGTTTTTGAACCGCCTTATTTTCGACCACAATGTTTTAGAACTGCGATGTTTTGCTTTCTTTTCTCCCACGATGTTTTGTACCACGACGATTTCGCCTTGCGTTCTTTTCTCCGTGACATTTTCGTCTGCGGTTGTTTTGCCGCGATGTTTTCTGCTGTAACCATTTGGAAATACATAATGTTCAAATGTTCTGAAGTTCTTTTTACCCTTACCGTATTTTAAAAATTTTCAAATGGAAAGAAATTTGAAAATTTTTCTAGACTGAAGAAAAAGCAAGGAAAGTAATTTTCATGCTAGTAATCTTGGAGTTACAGATGCAACAAACAGACAGAAGACAATCTTTCTGCTGGTTAGAAACGTAAATTTTGAAATTTGAATAAATCATTGGTAGGAGCATTTTTAAATTTGCTGTGTGCTTAAGTTATATCATGTCGAAACGCCAAGAGAAAAGATTTAAGTTACAAATTCCGACATTCAGCCTGTAATTTTAGGGTATTATAAAAGCTTTCTTTGCAAAAGTTTTCTTTTGACATTACGGAAAATATGAACAAAATTGAATTTTGGAAAAATGCAAACATTGGGAAAGAGATAAGTATGTCGATATCTTTGCTAGAGGCCATACATATAATAAACAATGCACGGGCAAAGCTCCCGAAATCCTTTAAAAAATTTGTCAGGACTGAGTGTTCTATGCATACTTTTCGCGAACATATTCGTAACTGTATCAAAGTCCTGATCTCGAACAGGGAGCTGAATGCAGCTATGTTCTGTGGTAGAATAACTGCATGCAAAGAGGGTTTTAAAATTACCCTTTTATTAAACCACTATTTACAGCCGCTTCCCGACTCGCAAGGGATAACAGAAAATAATGACCGCACTTGGGTCTAAATTGAACAGTCAAATAATTTAAAATAAAGTTAAATAGAAAACTAAGAAGTCGTTGCTCTCAGAGCTATAAACGCGAGGTTAGCCTCTATGCTAAAACTATTAATGGTGCATAGCAAGACTTAGCTAAGACACTTAGATTACTTCAATAAGTATTAGAGTAACAGCGCTAAGGCTCAGAATTTAAGTACTAGATGGTCAGGCGAACGTCGAACAGAGTCGCAGTGATCTGAGACTAAAAACTCTCTCACACCGAGAAGTTCCTTGCTAACCTTTAAATACAAAACTTGGCTCCACCTCAAATTAGCATAAAGCCGAAAGACAACCTGCAATAACCTTAAGACAACCTGTATAAAAACTAATTATAAAAGTGTTTAAATAGCTGAAGAAATTGGCAAAAAAAAGTGATGACGTTCTACCATCAGTCGAGTTAGAAAAGCACTGCGAATTCTAAGAAAAAAACTCTTAAATTAATAGGTGCTGCTCCAAAAAGTAAACTATGCATTTGGGAAAATGTTTTGTTGCACAATAATGAAGCAAACAGAGAACGGCTGTTTGTAAGAAGTAAAATTTCATCAAGAACGTAATTATAAAATATTCTTATAATAAATTTTAAAATGAATATCAAAATTGCATAATAGCATTAATTTTTAATTCTTATTTTAGGATCAATTAATAAATTAATTGTTAGTTATTATTTTACTTGAAAATTTTGAAACCGAAATCACGGTTTGTAATACAAACTCTATGTTTGGAACTGATTTTCGTATGCAACGGGGATTGTACGTACAAAATGAGGGAAAGACGTTGCTGTAGAACTATATTTCAGCACAAGATGGCAGCACAAGAAAATCTCCAAATATTCCATTTGTTCGGAAGAAACACTTTTTTATCGTAATAAAATTTATTTATGGATTTAAATCTTCTTTAAAAATGCAACCTAAAAAAATTAAGCAAATATTTTGAAAAATGCAACGTATTATCAAAATGAACTTTTGAATTTAAGGAACTTTCTTGTGCTGCCATCTAATGTTCAACGTAAATTTTATTGCTTATTATCACCTTCAAAGTTTCGTGAAAAGATTTGTAAACTTTTGTTTACAAATGTCTTATTATGTAAGCACATATTTGATTATCTCAATATGTCACATAGAAAACACGGAAAATCACTAAAAACAATTTATTTCCCTGCTATGTGTAATTAATATTTTTTTCTGGCAGCAATGTTGAGTACAATATCGCTGCTATTCATTCACAAAATATTCAAACCGCTATTCAAAAGGAACGATGTCTTTCATATAAATATTCACAAGTTCATTAAAATTGACAGCATATTCTGTGTTCTGTAGTTTAGGTAATAGTCACATAACGAAACTCATTTTCTGCTGATAAAAAATCATTAATAAACCTAAGAAATTGCCTCTGCCCAAAGCTGAACCACTTAAAAATAGAAGTATATAAAGAAGGTTTAGTTCATATTTTCATTTTATATAATAAATGAGTAATACTTGTAAAGATTTCAGGAAGGATAATGTCGATAAAAATTTATTTTCGAATAATTCTTATACACACGACAATCACAGTGTCCGGAAACTGGCCTTTGTTGCAATTTCACACTGATTGTTTTTGTTTCTGAGCATTTTGATGTATCCTTTGTTACCCCAGTTTGCACCGTACCTGAAAAAGAAATGTATGTATAAATTACTTATATATAATAAGTAAAAAAGGGTGAAAATGGACCTTCAGAGCCTAAATCTCACGCAGGTAAGATTATTAATCGCTTGTGTCATAGGACAAATATGTCCATTTCTACATTGTAAATATACAGGTTTTAATATTGAATATTTTGAATTGAAATATTTCTTTGGGTTATACTGGATTAAATTTCATTCAAATATACGAGAGGGACGAAATACGATCAGATCTCAAACACTGTTCATGACTTTATCGAGTCCATTTTCTTTAAAAAGTCAACCTTTATCCATGGAATTAGCAATAATTAAATATGTTTCAAATTTCATTCTTTTTAAATAGATTTTCTGCCGGTTTAAATGACACTGAGTTTTACAATTGCAATAGTTTAATATCTATATTCCAAGTCTTTCACCATTAAGTCTATAATTATAGGGTTTTTAATTAGTCTATAATAATTACAGTTATAATCTATAATTTCCAAGGGGGGTAATCTCTATTAAAAATTAATTGAGGATTATATATTTATTTAGAGAGAAAGAGTGCGCGAGTAACACGTTACACATGAGGAAAACGTCTATGCAGCTAGGTCGTTCGTGGGATTCGAACCTCGGACCAAACTACCAGTGTTCAGCGACTTTACCACTCGGCCGCTGGTAGGCCCTAGAGTACTTAGGATGCTCACGTTATGCAGTACCGAAAATTTCTGCTTTCAGCTACACATCCAGAAGGTAAGAATTCTGTTCTTGAAGATACTGTGATTTATAATTTCACTCAAGCTATTGAGTTATAAATTAGTGGACGGATGTCCTTCACCTTTAATTCTGCAGGATTATGTTCTCAGAGGTCGAAAGCAGTTTCTTATTTTTAAAGTCCAAAGAAAAATTACGTTTTCTTAAAAAGTCTAATCCGAGTATGCAATGGTCTGGAATATTTACCTTATCTTCCCTGCGATGGCAGGTACTGGTATACTTCGAACGTGATGTTAACATTCAACTTCGCACCGATATCAATTTTATTCCAGCATACAGTCTGGAAGGTATAGCAGGGCGGCGTCATGTTTAGACGTTGAAGCAGATTTTTCGCATGATTGGTGACACTGGCTACTGTATCGATGATCATATTGCAAGGAACTCCATTTATATGTCCCATGATTCCTGCCGCCACTCACTGAAGAAATCCGAAGAGCTTCAAAATGCAGCTTCTAAATATCTGGCAACCTCCGCTCTGCGAGATGGCCACTGAAATGTTTCCTGCCTTCTTGTTGCGGATTGGCTCACTTACGTTGAGGTGTCTTCTGCAGTTCCTTCATACACGGCCTTCATTACTGCAGTTCCATTCCAGATTGTTATTTTTCGACTGTCTCTCTGCGTTACAGGCTCTTTCCCGACGTGATCATTATAATGAGATTTATTTGGAAATAAAGGATTTATTTTATGACATAAATAATAGAGGTTATAGAATGAAATTTTCATGGATTAAAGCACATAAAGGCCACACTGAGGGCGAAGCATTAGCTAAAGAAGCTGTAAATGGAAGCTCTTTAATGGAAATGAATGTCCCTGGCTCTAAGCGGAAAGCATGCGTCGTCCTAGAAGATATAATAATTAACATTTGGAGCAATATTTGGAATGATTCGGATAGAAATAAGGAATTTTTGATTTTTTAATATGAAAAAGAAAATGCGGCTTATAAATGATATTGACTTTATTCAATTTATAACGGGACATGACCGTTTTCCATTTCATTTGCATAGATTTGGCATACAGGAAAATCAAAATTGTATTTTTTGCGATGCTTTACGAGATGACACTTTTTGTGTGGATAGAGTAACCATTTCGTTCCGTTTAGATTTTAAGATCGCTTCTACGGAAGATTTATGTGATAAGAGGAATTACAAGACTGCTCAAGAGTTTATGAAGATTATTAACTCAGATAGAGAAAGAATTGGAGTTATAGTCTGAGTTCAACTATTGATTGTTCGAAGTTTTATGTTTATCTGTTGTAGTACTAACCCCTTATTTATTTGTCTATTTTACTTCGTTTCGTTATGTCACGTCTTACTGGTTTATATAGTTACTGGTTTTTTGTCTTGTCACGAAGTGAGAACTCGATTAAGAAAAACTGAATCATAAGTGAAAAACCGTAAAACTGTTTTTATATATCGTTTCAGATTTATTATAACATATAAATAGAACGTGTAGCAATGATTAGATATTTCTTTTTTCTGTGTAGTCTGAGTTATGAAATGAAAAGTCCGGTCCAGTCCAGTCTAGTCCACGTACGAAATGAGGGAAGGACGTTGCTGCAGAAATATATTTCAGTACAAGAACGAAATTTCCAAATATTCCGTTTGTTCGGAAGAAACATTTTTTCCCTTAGCGAAATTTATTTATGGATTTAAATCATCTTTAGCAGTGCAGCCCGAAAAAAATCAAGCAAATATTTTTAAAAATGCAATCGATTATCAAAATGAACTTTTTCGTGCTGCCATCTAGTGTTCCACATAAATTTAATTGCATATTATCACCTTCGAAGTTTCGCAAAGTTTCGTTAAAAGATTTGTAAACTTTTGTATATAAGGTCTGGTCTTTGATTTTTAAAGTATTTAATTTAATACTCCTGCTCCAAATTATCTAATACGTGGTAAAATGCCACTAGTATTTACATGTGTCAACTTTTTATATATATATAGAATTAGAATTTATGTACAAATAATTCATCGAAGTACTTAAAAATGTTGCTCTTTAAATTCTGTCAACGTTTATATAGAAAAGATCGTGATCGAATTTTAAGTAGGCATTGTTTTTAAACAACCGATTTAATTTATAAAAAATGCTTTCAAAGCATTACAAAAAAAAGCGGAAAATATGAATGTTTATTTTTTGCTTAATTGAATAGATATTTTAGGAAAAAAATAGCACGCTGAATAATGATTATTGAAAGTCAAAGAAGTTAAGCGATTTAAAGTGAAAGAAGGTAAGCGATTTAAAGTGAAAGAAGGTAAGAGTATGGAAACAGGTTGCTGCTTGAAGTCCTCCTCCAACGTCGAGAAATTGTCTTGAACAAGGATTGCACTCGGTCTGATCGTTGATTCCCCGCATACCAGACCAGATTAGCGATTAGCGACGGGGGACACGAGCGCTGTCTCTTTACCATTATGGTTAATCAGTTCAGCACCGTGTCCTCCAGTATCTAGAGCAGCCCACGGTGGAGTCCCACAAGAGCCCCACAGCAAGCGTCCAAAACCAGAGCCAGATTCACCTAGGGAGCACTCCAACCGACCAAATGGCCCCCCGGGGTGTCTACATCCTTTCGCCCAGGCCTCAGTATTTGTTGAAAATTCAAAAAGAAATACTTTGCCCTACAGGGGCACATAAGATTACAAATGAGTGCAGAACAATAAGTATAGTATTACAGTGTATAATTACATTTAGATTAACATACAAATACTTTGAAATACGTTAGCAGTAGGGAGTTATATACAGTGTAAAATTCAGAGGACAGAATAATATTAAACACTCATATAGAAAATACAACTGTACAGACAATACTGTCTATGACTCTATACTCCAGTCCAGTTCACTTAAAGATAAATAGAATGATTGAGATGGCAAGGTACTGAAACATTTTAAATGGAGAAACTAAACCAGCGCACTGACAGAATGAATATTTTCAATAGAAATTAATGCAAAATTAATACAATTCAATACAGAAATATTGCAGTTGATACAGAATGAATGCAATTCTACAGAATTCAATAGTTAAATACAATTCAACAGTACAATATAGAATTAGACTTGAAAGGCTAGTTGTATATATCAGTGTGCTGACAGAAGGAATACAACTCGATAGGTATTAATGCAAAGTTAGTTCAATTCAATGCACAAATTATACAATTAGAAACGAATTGATGCTATTCAACAGAATACAGATACAGAATACAATTAATAAAGAAGTTACACAGTTAATACAGAATTAATGCAATTCAACAGATTTCAACAATTCATTGCAATTAACAAATTAATGCAATTAATAATTCTATGCTATTCAACAATTTAACAACTTGATACAGAATTAATATAATTAATACAGAATTATTGCAATGCAGCAGAATTAATGCCGAGTAACCAGACTTGAGAGGTTAGTGGTGTATACCAATGCGTTGACAGAGTAAATACAGTACAATAGAAATTAATGCTGAATTTAATACAGTTCAATATAGGATTAATGCAATAAACATAGGAATAATGCAGTTAATGTAGAATTGGTGGACCAGACCGTTGTAATTCATGTTTGTGTTGAACTTCAGAAATATTTTGTCATATTCATTAAAGAAGTTTTTAGTGAACATGTCTTGTAAATTTCTTGTTTCTATATTGCTTCATTCTCAAATTTGACGGCAGAAAGATACCGTTCCTTAATTTTTCGAGAACAGTGTGTATCTTCTTTTTTTAACACGTGAGTACGTAAACCTCAGCACAAGCAACCACGTCCTGCGCTTCTTATATTTATCCACGCTATTAAGTTTTATTCTGTTTTGTTCTACCTTTCAAAATCAGCTTCTCTTTGCCACTTGCCGTTTTCACCTTTAGGGACACATGTCAGTGTTAGTCATTAATATACTTCACGTAAGTATCAAAGAGATTTTGCAAAACTGAAAATAATCGATGCGCCATGAAATATTTATAAGGTAAATCGAGTAATTACGTATAATTATAACTTAAAAGCCTACCTCCTCGTATGGAATCTCTAGCCATCCTTCATGTCGCCATCCAGCGACAACAGTTTCTCTACTGCTGTCATGAAGATACAGATCTGTGCTTTAGAGTCCCACTTCCTGCATTTATTGAAGGTTATTATTAAAAATATAGGTTGAGTAAAGATACATTTTAAAAATTATTGATGCATAAGGATGATTTTAATTTTTCATTTATTTTTACTGCCAAAAATCCTAACATGAAGCATCACCACACGGGGAAAGCGATGGTTTGCCTTATTCAAAGTTACGAACTATACAGTTTCCTTTTTATTATGTTAATATGTATTTATTTATTAAATCATTCATAGACAATCTCATGCAATGCGAAAGCTGAATTAGTATGTAGAGGAAATATTATACAAAATACTACTATCGCAGAATTAGTGGTTAGCCTTTTAGAAAATCGTAGAAATCATCCTAAAGGTCAAGACATATTTCATCGAGCTTTAACTGAACTTGGAATACTTACTTCTTTATCAAAAATAAATACCTGTTACCAAAACGTTCACTTCCGCAAAGAAAAGCTATCGGGAAATTGTTTCCCATATTTCCAAACGGATACCACAGAATACATATCGCCACATTTGGCGACGCTCTACATCCGAAGGCATATATAAGAGTAGCACCATTTCGGTTTGCGTTCAATTTCCCGATACAGTGCAACTCTCGCTACTGTAAAGACTGATATCAATTGTAAATAGTTGTACAGATTATCTTCAATGTTTTTTCTACTTTAATTCGTAATTACATACTCTGTTTTATTTGTATTTACTGCAAGAACTGTATAATTCTACGAAGGAGGAACTATCACGTGAAACCACGCCCATTATTTGCAAAAATGGTATTTAAACTACAATTACTGACTTTCTACGGAAATTTCTTTCTGAATACTCCTCCTAGGACTTGTATCACTCAAGAAAAATAGTTTTTAAAGATAACGCACAGTGATTGATTAAAAAATATACTATTTTTCTGACTTTCACTGCCTCAACCAATGGCAGAGGCCCCTGTCTACCATGTGACAAGACAGCACTCTCTGGACTTAGTGCATCTGTATATATTGTAAATAATTAACTTCAGTAATTATGGAATTGTAAACGAAACGTTATTTTATTTGTAAATAACTGAATTGTACCACCACCCACGATGACAAATACCACAGTGACAAAGTGTCACCTCTCCTCTTTATTACATCTAATCTGTGACATATTTTTTATGACTTCTCTATATTCAGGTTCCAGTATATGATGACAACTGGCAAAAAGCCTGCAAATCCACACAGGCTATGACCAGTATACAGCGGTAAATGGAATGGAATGGTTTGCGTTCAGAAAATATTTTTTTCACAGGCATTTACAATACTTTTATTTTATTTTTCACAGGTGTCACCCATGCATATCTCGATAAGATGCTAATAAATAAGATGTCAACACACGTTAATAAATATTTAAAGCCATTATTATGCTTTGCTAAATTGTTGAGATCTAAGTCTGCTTGCCGTTGTTGATCTATATGACGAACAATTGCCCGATTTCTTGTTAGCATAAATTTAGGTATCATACCTGCCAACCTCTAAACATAAAAATTCAGAAGACTTCTCCCCCAAATTCAGAAGATTTCTTCAAAATTCAGAAGAACACAAAGAATTAATATCATGCTTTGATATTAAAAAAATAACAATTTATACAAATAGAAAAAAGAAAATTGTACTTACATTAGTAAATCTCAATTAAGTAGTAACTAAAAAATTTATTAGGAAACATAAAACAAGAACTTAATGTTACACAAAAAAATTATTGCAATGAATTTAGAATGCATTTTTTGGCTTTAGCCAAAAATTCTTTGGATTCCTGTCATAACAATTAGTTTCCTCATAACATTTAGCAATTAAAATGTTTTCTAGAGTTTTTGGTGAAATTGAAGAACGAAACATAGTTTTGTTTTTCTTCACAACACTGAAGACTCTCTCGCACTCAGCATTACTATGTGGAATTACGAGAATAGCACATAAAACTCTTGCTAGTCTATCATATTTTGGTGTTCCATCAGCTCTTTTTATTCTTTTTAAGGTACCAACGAGGACATCAAGTCTATCTTCTCCAGAACTGGCAAAGTCTTCAAACTGTGCAGCAGAAAATTGGTTCTGTAGTTCATCTAAAGCATCATTATGGCATTCATTTTCTTTAATTGTTAACAAAAATGGAAATTTATCAATAAAAAAACGAATCTTTTCAAAAGATGAATTTTCAATTTGTTTCAAATTTGCCACTTCAGCATTTAAAAGAACTTCATTTTGCAAAGGAAACTTCCTTACAATGTAATCACAGGCTGAGGAAAAGTACTTTCTAACACATTGAAAAAATTCTTTTTTCTCATGATCTTTCAAAGAATTTACAAGTTCAATGGTTTGATTTCCAATTATAAGATCATTGTCATCCTTTTGATTTGCCAAACTATTATAGGCAACACGAATCAACACACTGTTTTTCACAACGGACGGTTTTACAAACTTAGTATAAAGTTCTTTCAAAAGATCATTAAGAATTTGGATAAGCAGGGGAGATTTTGGCGAAGCTGATTGTAGAAGGGTATTTACACTTTCAAAAATCTTAATGGTACTTAACACAAAACTACAATATGCTTTGTTCAAATCCGAAGAAAGAAGATAGAAAATCCTTTCCTCCCGGCTAATAGAAGACTGTTTCTTCTTCCCTTCAACTTCTTTAACAAAGTTGACCTTTGAGGAGTCTTCTAAGCATTTTCTTTTTAAAGGGTTTGATTCTGTGTGTTGGCTTTTCCCTTTTAAAGCATTTTGATTAGAAGCAAAGTTGGTTTTCGGAATCTTATATGCCGACAAATTTGATGGGATCTGTGGTTTCGTTTTGGTCTCTTCGTGGAAATATTTTAGCAATGCATCCCACTGTTCAATAAACCTTCCTAGCGCTCTGCCTAAGGATAACCATCTCGTGCATACATGTTTCAGAATTTTTCTCGTTTCACCAGAGCACAGTTCTTGGAAATTCTTTAGGTTTTCTTTCCTTTTTACACTTTTTTCCAGATAGAAAAACACATCAATCAGAAGCTGGTCAATATTTAATGGTAAAGCAGCTGCAGCTTTTTCTGCTGCCAAATTAATTAAGTGGCATGGGCATCCAATAACAATTAATTCATTTTGTTCTTTTTTGAGGAAAGAGGCTACACCCTTTTTGTCCCCCACCATGACATGAGCATTATCTGCACCAAATGAAATGCAGTTTGATATTGGGATGTTGTTTCAACTCATTAATTACCAAGGAGGCAATATTTTCCCCCATAGCATCTTCATTTAACAATGGAAGACGCAAAAGATGAGTTTTCATTTCATTAGAAACATCACAGAAATATGTGTCAACGATGGGGTAAAGCTTCCAATCGCTGTCGTTGCTGCCATCGATTGACACCGAAAATGCTGAATTCTGGAGTGCAGCTATCATTTTACTTTGTGCATCGCAAGCAGTTTCGTTCACAATAGAAGATGTTTTCGTGCGAGCACAAGCATATTTCTGAGCAATCTTGGAGTCGGGAAACATCCGTCTGAAAATTTGACCAGCGTGATCGGCAGCGCTTAGCGGCATGTTGTGTTCGATGAGGAATGCAGTAAACAAACACTCTGCCAAAATGACATCGGCATCCGAATTCGTAGCCGAATTTGAAAAAAAAATCATCCACTTTCTTTGGCGTTGTCGAAGCCGAATCATTAACTTCATGCTTTTTAGATTTAACATGCTTCACAATGTCGCTTCTTCCACCGTGACTTATTATGAAGTCACACACGCACACGTTGCAAAATGCACAGTGATTTCCTTTGAAGGATTCTTTAATTGTTGGAAATTCGGCTTTGTAGGCACTCCGAAAATATTGAAAATACGTTTTTTTTTAACTCATTTAGTAAAAATGACGTATTAAGAAAATTCGTAGCACGTGCAAACAAAAAAAAACAGAATGCGACAATCCACGCTCACTGAGTAATTTCCATGCTGCTGAAACGAACGTGAAAAAAATAATCTGGCGCCCACAAAGAAAAGAGTAGGAGAAACAAGTTCAGTGCATTGGATTGGCTGGTTAAGCGGCGAGTTGGGAGAAACCGCAGGTTACTGGATTCGAAGTAGTCGGTAGTTGGCGGTAGTTGGCGGTAAAACACGATGCAATTGGCGAAAATCGCTGAATTGGCAAAAAATTCTAAAACTTCGACAAAAATCACTAAAAACACTTAAAAAAGTTAAAAAATCGTAAAAAATGGATTACGATCGTAAAATCGTAAAAACAAACGCATTTTCGTAAAAATTACGAAAAATTCGTAAAAGTTGGCAGGTATGAGGTATGCATAATGAAACACAAAAGCATAGAAAGCGAACGTGCGCCAAGATATATATTGGCGACAGAAAGCGAAGGTGTTCGCATGCGATTCTCACCTTAGCCAAAGAATATGTACTGTTAAGAAGGAAAACTTCGCAGAAGCAGAAGTGGCTCCCTTCCAACGAAAAGGGAAACAACTGCGCATGCGTGAAATATCTGTCGCCAAAAAGCGCCAAATCTCGAAGCTGAATGTCGAAGTTGGTTTGGAGAGGTTCGACCGTTACGTTTAGCAAGAGTTTAAACAAAGAATAGGTTTTTTGGTTTCAAGTAGCGATATGGACAATGGAAGTTAAACAGCCAGTGAAAGTGAAACTTCACCTAATATTTCATCATTTCCGAGTTTAAATTATCGCGACAAGTCAAAGAACGATTCATCTTAACCCGTGTTCCTCAATTTCCTATACACGTCGCGGAGGGAGAAAATGTCGGCTAGGTACCAAAGAACCGGCACATCACAGAGGGGAAATTCTCGCCAACATATTCCGACGCCAAATCCCTTGGCGAATATTCCCTTTTCTTCGTAGCGGCGTTGCAGACAAAGTGGTTTACATTACGTCTATGGAGCCTTTCCTTCTTTACATAGAGGTTCTTTGCCTTAGCTACTTGTACCAAGGCCAAAAGGTCTCATTCGGTTAGTGTTATCTCTTTTTAGATACTGTGTCAAAGTATGCTCCTTTTTATTGATTAAATAGGTAAGCTGATTTTAGGACCGACTATGATTCTATGTAAGTTATTCTTTTCAATACTTCAAGTTTTGACCTCTGTGAAGATTGTTACTTTAATTTGTGTTTTACCTAAGTTAAGCGAAATTTTCATGCTTGTTTAAATAAAGATTTTTAGTTAT
This sequence comes from Stegodyphus mimosarum, assembly GCA_000611955.2. Lineage (NCBI taxonomy): Eukaryota > Metazoa > Arthropoda > Arachnida > Araneae > Eresidae > Stegodyphus > Stegodyphus mimosarum. Next base: position 94,544 of record KK118719.1, on the reverse strand, counting down.
TTTGACATAAGATTCTTTGATGAAAACTGCGTAAATACAGGAACGTACTCAATACGCCTTTGCGTGCTGATGCACAATCCAACATTAGATTATGACGCTGAGTAAGTTAACAAGTTTGAGAAAATTACCTTGTGCAAATAGTTCTAAAAAAATTGAAATGCTGTTGTAAGATTTCAGGGGCATAAAGTATTAAAATTTGAATATACTAGTTACAAAGTTTAAAAGAATAATTGTAATAATTATGCCTATTCTTAAAGAATCACTTTATATAGAGAAGTTAACCGATGAAAATTAGTCAGCCTGGAAATTTAAAATAGAACAACTTCTAATAAAAGAAGGTTTAGATGCCGTTGTATTCCAAGAAAAACCTGAAACTGATTCGGATACTTGGTTGAAAAATGACCGTAAAGCTAAAGCTTTAATGTGCTTAAACATTTCAGATTCTCAAATTATCCACGTTTTTCATAGCAAATCTGCAAAAGAACTATGGCAGAATTCAAAATGTGTTCACGAACGTGTAAATTTAATAAGCAAGTTATTTCTTCTTAGAAAATTATATTCTATTAGATATAATGAAAGTTCTACAATACAGAAACAGATCAAAGGAGTACTAGAATTGGCTGAAAAGCTGCATAGTATAGGTGAGGAAGTTAAAGAAAATAACTTAATAGTAATATAATTATGTTCTTTACCAAATTCATGCAACTCGTTAATAACCGCAATAGAAAGTAAATCGGAAGCTGCATCGATAGAATATGTTAAAAATAAATTAATATATGAGCATATTAGACGTGTGGAAACTAAGCAACTTCACAAATATGATTCAGTTGCTTTAAAAGGTAAAAGCGAAAATAAATCAAAGCATTATGTTAAACGACATTGTACTTAAGATACAATAACACGCCAAACAAATATTAATTTAGAAATCAAACAACAAAAATCAGCGTTATATTTTCAAATTTTCACAGGACTAGTTTCAATGGTTTTACAGAAACACCATCCTCATTTGCAAAAGCGCAAATAAAAGAGATAAGATTTAATGATTAGATAAGATAAGAAAGCCTGGACAGGAGACAAGCTACTGGCGCCATCTGTTGATGAAATCAGAACTAAAGCATAACTTCTTTTAAGGCAAAGATGGATTGGAATTAGGGTCGTTAACTAGAATAGAAAAATTTCTTTCAATGTGAAATGACTCTAGAAAATCCAGTTCATCAATGGAAGATGTTTTTTGAACAATTTTGGCAGCAGAAAAATTGAAAGTGTTATTTTCGGACTAACAATGTTGGGCAACAGAAGACTTCTGTGTTTCCTTTTTTCTAATATATGCCTCGTGTTCCTTAACGCTAAATTTTAAGACTCTCTTTAGCCAACTGGCAACCACACTGGCAAGGAATCCTGTAAATACCCCAGGAATTCATAACCGGAATGAGGTCCATGAGTATGCAGCTCGGAATTTTATTGATGGGAGAATAAACGACCCGAAAGTTAAATTTCTGTAAAATACGTGTAACTTTATAGCTAATTGATGGAAAGAAGGAAATGACAACAGAATTTTTATAATCTCCTAAAACAAGAGTCTGCCTTTTGGCGTGTTGAGATGAGAATTGTTTAACTGCTTGATTAATAATATTGGGTCAAAAGCCCCTGTCAGTAGCTATTGCTTTTAAATAATTTAGTTCTTCATCGAGGGTTAGTTTGGAGGAGCAAACTTGAAGAGCACGGAAAACATAAGAATAAACTAAAGCTAACTTGTTTAGTTGGAAGACGTGTTTTGAAGTGGGGTAGAAGGCAAATCGATGAAGGTTTACGGTAAACCATAGTACTGAAGTTGGATATGTTACGTGTGACCAGAATTTCGAGAAACGGAAGAGAATTGCAAGTCTCAACTTCAAAACTGAACTGAACAGCAACGATCCTAATTCCAATCCATCTTTCCCTTCAGCCTTTAAAGAAATTATGTTTTAGTTCTAGTTTCATCAACAGAGGGCCCCAGTAGCTTGTCTCCTGTCCAAACTTAATGACAAAAGTTTTAAATGAATGTCTTAAGCCATTCTACGGCTAACACAATTTATAACAATAGGTCACGGTCCATTTCCTGTACTTTCCATACTTCTGAACCAAGCATCTACGTCTGTGAAACTGAAGCGTTCAAAGAACATTATAGCTTTCCACTGTCCACTTCCACAGACTCACATCACCTACACTCGTCAACCAAACTGAGACGCGGAATGCAAAATTTTACGATAAAAAACTGTACTGTAATTAATAAAACTTTCAGAAATATCAACATAATAGAAATGGGGAGGCACAATGTGTGTCAGCTAAGCTGAATTAAGATTTTCACTACGTTATTAGTTTATAACGCATTTAATTTTTAGAGCAGAAGGGCTATTAACTTCCTATTGGCATTTTGTGGCGCTTCTCTATTAAATGACGTTTCACTTTTCGAATTGTTGACACCAAATATTATCGCCCTGTATTACATTTAAAGAAATTAAATAATGAAGAATAAGCATAAATGTATGTATGTTTCTTGCATTGTGATAAAACAACGGTACCTAGAGCCATCAAATATTGAATAATGTAATCCTCAAGCCGAAGATATACATATGGAAGCCCGTATTTGGAATCTGGATTTGGAATTTGTTTCATTATCTATTTCACATTTTGTAAATCATTTATGAGTTTTTCAAATTTAAGAAACTCAAGGATTTCAAAGCGAGCAATGGCAACAAAGTACGAAAAAAAAATCATCTCCAGCGCAATGGAAATTCTCAAGATATGCGCTTTTTAAATTATTTTATGTATTGCTGTTGAATTTAATTTTATGGTTTAAATGTGAAGAACACGATATTTAATAAATAAAGGTAACACACAAAACGTCAAAAAAAAAGTCCTTTGGACGTAATGTAAAACTGAAAATATTCCAATTTTTTTAAATTTTATTTTGTATTGCTTATTTTACTTTTATATAATCTGATATTTCTCAGCAATGCTAATACTTATATCAGCTGAACATGGAAACTAATGCACTCATAAACATTCTAAAAACTGTTAAACAATTAAATCATGAACTGACAATTGTAAAATATAGATTAATGACGCTGTCATGACAAAGCACGGTGCAGCAGTACAGCATGACAAAGCAGCACTATAAATACATCATATTTATTCTTTTTATATTTGTCTACACGTTTTCTATTAAATGATTTTACTAATTTTTTTATTTATTTGTTTTTCTTTAATATTCTGAACTTTGTCAGCAGTGACAATACTTTCCTCCGCTGAAAGTTATTAGTTGATGAACTTGTGAATCTTTAAAAACTTGAAAAATTCGTGAACAGGCGTACAACATAGAATAACAATGCAGTCATGACAAAGCAACAATGTACTACTCTACTTTATATACATCTTTTTATATTTCTTTACATGTATATTTTTATATTGTATGTTTACTTTCTTATTTATGTTTTAGGTTATGTATATATATTGAATGTTCACGTTGCATATATATAGTGCATGTTATGCATACTTCTATGGTATATACATTGGTTATCATTAATAAAATAAACCATTAAAATGCTGCTTACTCAAAACGTTACATGTAGAATTAAACAAAACTGATCCATATCATAGTAAGGTATAAAATAACGTGAAAAGAAATTATTAGGTAATTATGGTGTTATAGAAATATGCATATGTATGAAATGAACAAATCGGGGTAAAACTGCATATTACGGGCCAGTTTGGCGCATTTTCGAAAAGTCGCCAAATCGGTTATTTTCACGCGTTTTAGAATATCACTAACTCATCATATCGCCATATTAGATGGTTGCGAATTTGAATTAATCCTGTAAACATGCAAAAAATTGATCATGTAAACATGCAAAAATATCTAAAACAGAAATGCAAGCAAAACAACGATAAATTATTTGAAAGTGTATAACTATGTATTTTATGGCATCAACAATATTAAAACTTTTCATAATATATACCATTTTTAAGACAGTAGCAAAATGGAGTAAAACGTTTTAGCCCGAAATTTAAGAAATTGTAATAAGCAGTAAACGAGCAATAAATGACCGGAAAGCATTTATTCATATTTAATCTAAAACTTTAAAAAAATGCAGAAGAAAAAAATGATAAAATTCAAAATTTTGATCTACTGAAACATGAGCAATAATATAGTAAAAAAAAACAAAAAGTGGTTAAATAATTTTAACTATGTAATTTATATTTTTACAATAAATTTTTATTTATTATAAATAGTAGAAACTCCCATTTGTTTATATCCACACTAAAATGTAACAATACAATGGAGATGAAATTCAAAATGGCGCGCTCATTCAAAACCGATTCACAACCGGCTCATTTCAACCATGTACTTAACCACATATAACGGACCCACACCTCCATTCACACAAATCTGTCGCATCTTTCATTTCAAGTAATTTCATACTATTTTTTACACTTAGGACATTCGTACATATTCGCAATCAAACCATAATCCATGCACCATTCTATCGCACATCTTTCGCCCTTATCTTGCAACCGAATCAAATAAGTAAAATCCACACGTTCAACTCTTTCGACGTCAGCCATTTTGCTCACAATTTACTAAAAGCACAGTGAAATGACGAAAATTCAAAAAGCCCACTTAAATACTATAAACTGTAACCTTAAATCCTAACGATTTTCATGACGCCAAGAGGTTACCAGACTTGGCGCGATTTCGCTTCATTTGGCGACTGGCCCGTAATCTGCAGTCTAGCCCAAATCGGATGTGCCAGCTTGGTTGATTCAAGTTTAACCCTAGTCCACCTAATCAAACAACATTCTATGCTGAGCTGAGTGCACCAAAAGAAAAAGTACAAAAAGGGAAATCCAGCGACACGTCCATACACCCCGCAAAAGAATGACACAAATAAAAAAAAGAATAAAATTTCTAGCAGGGGAACAAAAATCGAGTTATAAGGGTCCGAGTAACAAAAAGAAACTTATAAACAAAATAAAAAATAAATAAGGAACGTACGACGATTTAGATATACCCGACTGGACCTCAAGAGAACAATAGGAATAAGAGAAAATAAAAAAATTATAAATAAGAAAAACACAATCCTAGTAAACAAACGAATGAAAAAGAAAAACATATAAAAATATGTAAGGAACACACAAAAAACACAGACCAGCACATAGACTTCCTTGCATAATAAATTTCATTCTCTTCTCCAAAAAAGACTTCAGAAAATTATATTTTTTCCTAATATGATAAGTTAACGAGCATTCATCTACATACTGTTTACAATTACCAATTCCATTATAATTTAAACAAAGACAATTATTGTGCAATTTAAACCTGCAAAGATACCGCGGCAAGCCTCCGTGTCCGGTAGTAATCTGATTTAGATCATTATCGTTTATAATTCAGTTTTTCACTTTCAAAGCTAAAAATGTTAGATAATCCTTCTTCCTATCTGAACTATTCCAATCTTGCTTCCATAAATTAAAATAAAATTGTTTCGAATAACTAATAACAATATGTTCCGCTGGACGCAAATGAAAAAGAAAGATTAAAGAAAGAAAGATTAAAAGAAGAAAAAGCTGTACAATAAACCAAATAATCATCATAATAAATAAAATCGCTGTTTCTTGTACAAAGCTGAAAAACTTTTTTTTTTCAAATTCAAAATTACACAAACATTCTTATATACTTCAAAATGCATAAAATAGAAAAAGCACTTTATACATAAGCCTGAAATAAGAAAACATGTCTAAAAAACTCAAAAAGTTACCTATAACAATTTTATAATCGACTCATGCCTGTATTCCATGTTACAGAACGTGGCAAAGTCAATCACTTGTATCTTCCCTAATTACGTAAGTAAATACATTAGCATTCTATGAAAAAGCGTGAAAATGAGAAACATCGCATTAAAACACTAAGAATTCCCCATAACTCTCAAATAATCTCTTCTTTCATGGATAGAAAGTTAATGAAATTGGCAAAAATCAAACACGTAAAATTGCTTAAACAGAGCCAGTAAATGCTCTTAATATTCAAATTAAAATCACAAAAGCACTTAATCACGCGTTTTCAACACCTCCGTTTAATTTCACTGTCTATAAATTGTCAATGTCAAATGTAAACATACCTGTCAGCCTAAGCTTAGTGGCTCCAGGAAATAAAAGAACTCAAAATTCACAATAAACTTGTTACAACGTCAAATTGCTTATAAATCACCACCGGAACGGATACAGGAACACAGTTCAACACCAAAATCAATCCACACGATCTTTCGTACCGAAGTATTTCATAAAAATTACGAGCTCAAAAAACACACAACCATCATGGCGCCGGGCATGCGCAGAACTCCCCAGTTCGGTATAGGAAAATTGCTTTCAATATGGAGTATGTGCGCACCAGCGAACGAGCGGGAATGTCGCTGAGCACTGGTAGTTCGGTCCGAGGTTCGAATCCCGCGAACAGCCTGGCTGCATGGACGTTTAAGTGGTTTCCCTTTGCGTACTGAGTAGTTGCCTAAGGGGAGGGATGACTTCGTGGAGAACGTTCTAAGGGAAACTGGCTGGTATACAAAGAAATTTTAAAAAAAAATCTGAAAGGTTTCAGATTTTAGATTACGTCCAAAGGGGCGTTTATTTAACATTTTGTGTGTTACCTTTATTTGTTAAATACCATGTTCTTCGCCTTTAAACCATAAAATTCAGTTCAACAGCAATATCGCAAAATAATTTTAAATTGAGCATATCTTTAGAAATTTCGGTACACGCTCTCACGCGCTGGAGATAAAAATGTTTTTCTGTACAACGTTGGTATTGCTGGCTTTGAAATCTTTGAGTTTGTTAATGAAAAATTCGTTAAAGTTTTAGAGAATATTGTTACGAATTTCACATTTATTTGGCTATTTATTTAGAACTGTAATTAAAATTCCTTTTTATTTTCCCGTGCAACGCACGCATAAAATCGAAAAAAAAAAAAAAAAACATGCATACATTTATGCAGATTTTTCATTTTTTAAAATTTAATGAAGAGCGATAACATTTAGTGGCAACAATTTGAAAAGTGATACGCCGTTTTTATGTTTCCGACGCAAAATCGCAAAACGAAAGTAATAGTCCTTCGGGACTAAATCCCTTTGGGCTAATTATAAATAGGGAAAACGACTAAATCGCCCATGCATCCAGCTCGTTCACCGGGAATCCAATCCCGGACAGAAGTACCAGTGTTTCCTTCCCTGGTCCCACTGAGGGTTGAGACTACTACACTTTTCAGCTACAACAATTCACAGCATTTCGATTTTCATAAAGCTTGTAATCTTGGACGAAAATTACTAGAAAGTATCTTCATCAGCAATTTTTAACCATTCATAGGCAGTCTTGTCCTTTTCGTAGACTCATTAATTTCAACTAAGGGAAAAAATTGCTCACATGTTTACATACTCCCAAAGAAAGCAGTTACACTTATTACAAAACTTCGTTGCTGAACATATTTATCTTTTGAGAAGTAGTAACAAATATTACCACACAAACCTTGAATATTCTTGGCATAATAATAAAAAAACTGTCCGATCTGGGATACCAGATTCAGTCTTCATTTTTTCAAGGAATGCTGTAATACCTTTCGAAGTATGACTCGTTGCTCTGTCTCGAAGAAGCTTCACTCTTTTAAAGTCATTTGGATAAAGAAATGGAATTTCTTTTGCAAATATCGGATGTAAAACTTTCTCCTTATCATATTAAGTTATATTAAGTTGAGTATAGTTAAAGTATATTAAGTTGATTTTAACTCTTTTTCCTATTCTTCTTTTTAATTCCTCATTGTATCTTCATCTTAATCTTAAACTTGGTACGGAAACTTTCTATGCATTCACGGAAACAAGTTCACACAATTTCTTTCTCTTCGTTTTTGACAATGAATAGGCTTTCTTTCGGTTGTGTGTGGGCATATTATATTTGATTATAGCCTCACCGAAAAAATGTTTAATTACATCGTAATTTCGTCAGCTTAGCATCGAATTTTCTACACCTATTTGGAAGAATTCAGGTATTTTAGGGTGAAATCTTTAAGGAGACGTGCATTTATTAATCTCTCTCCAGGTAGTCATCGACGATGTCTGCGTCTGCTCTACGGGGACGTGCGTTATCGGCCATAGGGCCAACTGCTGCAACGTAAAATCTCACAGTGGGTTTTAGAACTTCATCTGGATACCGAACAGCCGTCAAAGAACCCCGTTTAAAGATGTGCAGGTCGGTGCGGTATCCTAATGAAATCCATGCCCACACCATAATGCTTCCGCCTCGGAATGCGAGATGCTCGGTGATGTTTTGGAAATGACTGCGTGTTCGTTGTTCACGCCATATCCTTATACGCTTGTCATCTGGCTCCAGAACAAATCTTCACTCATCAGTAAACATGTCATTGCCCCAGTCAGACACATTCCAATTGACATGTTCCCGGCACCACTCTAATCGTGCCCCTCTTGATTGGGCGGATAGAGAAACACAAACTCGAGGTACCCGAGCGTACAGTCCACTCATATGTAATCTTCGGCGTACAGTAACTGCAGATATCGTCTTACCAATGAACGTTGTAACCATTGATGTCACACGTGTGGAGGTCGCTCTGCGATTCCGCTTGACTACAATAGCGATATATCGATCTTCCCCAGGGGTTGTAAGCCTTTGGACGACCGGCTACGGCCTTCGGACAACTGTCTGTGTGGTTTGGAATTGTTTCCATAAACGTGAAATTACAGAATGGTGAAGGCCGAAGAAAACAGCAACATCTGTGATCGACTGTCCTGCTTCAATGCGCCCTACAGCACGCCAGCGCTCTGGAAGTCATAGAAACATGTATGTCTTGAAAACAAATTGTACGAAAGTTTTAAACACCTTCTATCAGCACTTACAATCAACTTCTGTAACCCTTCATAAAGCTGGCTTCTTATAAGATTGCCTTTTTTTGCATATTTCTTGACATGAAAGCGCGATTGGCTGTTATCTAACATATTTGCATACTTCCATCTACCTCTGCAGCGAATTGCATCATCTTCAATTCTGATTGGCTTCCGGAAATTAGCATTTTGCTCTCCGTGCTTAACTTTTGTGAGTGTATTTAAGCTGGTGTCAGAGAGAACGTGTTCTGCCTTTCAGCTACGTTGTTTCACTAATATTTAAGTTTGCTGGTTTACGGTTACACTCTCATTTTCATACTCAAAAAGAGAAGTACACATTTCACAACATTAAAAGGTAATTCAAAATTATAACAAGATCACAAATGATACAATCCTTAAAAGTAAAGTTTAAAATAAGTAGTTAATTAGAAATTTAAAGGCCAAAAGAGTAACTTAAAATTAACAAACTTCCCGCAAAATTTTAAAACCAAATGGCTGTAAATGCAAGTATTAAGTGATAGAAGTATATACAGAGGGAGATTACAAACCTGATTTACTCTGTACAATAAACAACATTGCTGCGGGCGGATTTGAGGAACGGGATTTCTAATATCTCAGTTATCTTAATTGTTTGCTTTTAATTTCTCCAGCCTTTAATTGCATTTAAGGATTTGCATTTAATTTGTCTACTTATATTGCTTAGTTTGCTAATTATTAGCAAAATAAATTTGAAAGAAAAATTAAATATCTTAATCTTTGCTGGACGACAAGGCACAGCACTGTAAAAATATTTTAACTCGGGCTGTGTCAACACATTTCTTTTAAAGCGCTGATTTTTTTTATTGCGAGTTCTTTTGAATAAACTTGAAACATAAATATATTACGCTTTTCAGGGTGGTAACTCAGTTTTACCGATATATTACAAATGTCATTGCAAACATTCAATTCACATTTAGTTTATTAGTTCTTGAAAATACAGTAAATAGTTCCTGAATTTGATTTACTATTTCAATGGTATTTCTTACGTAGTTTTCTTTTCATAAACATTTGCCACAAAGACGTCGATAAATATTTCTTAATGCTCTTGACCATTGGCCATAAATAAAGAAGTTTTATTTCCACTAATATTTCACTTCAAAAACATATGTCGCTCACCATTATTGTAGACGCCCTTTTATTTAGTACGCTAAACTGAATAGCATATGAAAATAAAACAGTGGAGTTTTCAAAAGAAAAAACAGCTATCATTTCTTATGTAGCATAATGAAGCTATCTAGAGAGTAAGTTTAATATGAGGTATATTCGAAGAAAAATCTCATCATCTAGAACAAAAAATTGTCGAAAGCAATGGGTGCATTCTATTGCATATCTTCTAAGTTCCTCCTGTCAATCTGATTATGCTTCTCTACGTTTATTTTAGAAGTATTCTTCCATGTCAGTGTTTCCATGGAAACAAAATGAGCTCAGATGGGCATTTTTATCGAACTCCAGCAGTATGGAAACTTGTTAAAAACTCTTAAAGTTATATTTTAACAGTTTTTTTTTTCTCTTACGAGATTTCAGCATTTGAAATATTACTGCAACCGACAATTACAATCAACTTTACTACAAACAGCCAGGCTTGTAACAAACCTCGGATATAATGAACGAACCTTTTGGTAGCGTCCAATTTCTTATACACTTAGCGTTAATTTTTACTGCTACAGCAAACCTAATGTTCAAGCATGAGTGGCGGCTTTGTGTAAAGTTCCAAGTAGGAACTGATTGTAAATATACTGAAAACTAAAGGGCTATAAACCCTCTTTAAGTCTTACGTGTTCTATTCACACACTTAAGCGATTATTCGCTTGTTAGTGTTCGTGGGGTTCTAAGTTAGAACTTTAGGATTAATAGTAAAAATCCACATTTGGCGCCCGAAATTGTTCTTAACGAAACATGCCGCTGGGTACTCAAGATTTCTCGTTGGCCCCTCCAACCTTTCAGTTCCCTCAAGCACAACCAAACCCAATGGAGGGATTTGGATTCATCTTAGAAACAATGAGAGCGGCGATGAAGCCAACAGCAACGTTTGACAGCAAAGGATCCTTTCTGGAACAGCTGCAATTACACTTCACGTTATATCCTGTGAATCAGCCACAGAGAATTATCATTGCGATGACGAATTTAAACGGTTAAGCCCTCAGCTGGTACAAGAATATTGGCAAGAATTTGTCGGGGGATCCAGGATCCGAAACGTATACATGGGGGAATTTTAAAAATTCGCTATTGAAAGCATTTCAACTATACCAAACTAATGGGAACTAATTAACAGATTTCATCTTATGGAAAATCCATATTGTTAAATTATTATATGGGAAAAGGTCCGACAGCGAAATCATCGAAATAATTTTGCTGCGGTTGCTTCTGTCAATTAAGGACTTTCTTGGAGTTAGAAATCCGCAAACGCTGGAAAGCTTATTTGAACTAGCTGTCAAATTTCAAAGCAGGCGAACGGCAGAAAACGCTCAGGCGAAGAATTTTACGCAGTATTGAAGGTTTCACAATCAAACGAAACCTCAAGCTCAGCAGAGTTCCTATCGACAAGAGAGTAGGAAAGCCGGATAGAAGTAAAGCCGGTCAGACCAAAGAGTGGGGAAATAAAAAGCAGTTGGAAAGGAGCACAAAGGGGGCGAAAGAAAGGATTTAAACTAAGGTAGTCCGACTTTGATGCGGCTTGGTTTTTTATGTAACAAACGTTTTTCCCTAAATTTCCATATAAAAAAAATTGCTGGTCTCCATGGAAAGTCACCCAGATGTCGCAGACCCCCAAACCGGGCCATCCGGATCTCCGGACCTGCTGAATGGATTTTCACCAAAATTTGTACGTATAAGCGAGGGGGCAAGATCTCTCGAACATAGCAATCGGTTTTTCTCTCGGTCGACCAGGGGGTCCGTTATAAGGGTCCAAAAATTTTCGGTAAAACAAAATTTGAGGCATTAAAAAAAGGAATACCACCACAATCTTTCTCTCCTCGAGCACTATCACCCACACATAACATTTTTATCCTTAGGCCAAAATCAACCCTCGTTACGTATGGTTGAAAATTGGCCATAATGCTCAGTCTATGGGAGTGGGTTCCCAACATGGTGTAAAAGGCAAGAATTTTTGCTAATAAAGATACAGGCATGAGCGTGCGGCCATAGACGGGCCTCCCGGGGATACGCTTGCAGCAGAAACGGTTTGCACCTATCTCAACTAGAAACGTAGTAACAACACCTTTGAATTTTCCAAAAACGTTTTTCTCGGGCTGAAAATCATTTTGCGGGATTTCGATTTACCTCGAGAACCAGTGATCCGATTTCGATGAAACAACCCTCATTCTCTTCGTCTTCCAGACTACTTTCTGGTGATGTCTTTAGTTTTTCGAAATTGCCAAATCCAGCTCCAGAATTCACGGAAAAATTGCGAAAATCTGGAAAATATAATGCTTTATAACCCAGACTGTGGTAGTCTGATTTTGATGTGGCTTGGTTTTTTATGAACAAAAACTTTTCCCTAAATTTCCATATAAAAAAATTAGGGGTCTTCAAGCGGGGTCACCCAGCTGTCGCAGATCTTCCTAAACGGGGCCATCCGTATCTCCGGACCTATTATATGGATTTTCAGCAAAATTTGTACGTATAAGCGAAGGGGCAAGAGCTCTTGAATGCAGCAATCGGTTTGACGAGGGGATCAAAAAATTGTCGGTAAAAAAAAAATTTGACGCATTAGAAAAATAAATACCAACACGATTTTCTTCTCCCAAAGCCCTATCACCCACATATAACTTTTTTGTCCCTAGGCCAAAAGCGACACCCGATACGTATAGCTAAAAATTGGCTATAATGCTAGGTCTATGGGAGTGGGTTCTCAACATAGTGTAAAAGGCAAAAATTCTTTCTAATAAAGATACGGCGATGAAAGTGCGGCCATCGACAGACCTCCCGGGGATATGCTTGGAGCAGAAGCGGTTTGCATCTATCTGTACCTTCAGTGTCTTTCTGCCGAGTGGGATCAAAATTAAATTTTCATTTTTGTGCACTGAAAAATCTGCCATTTTACTTGCTGGCCGAATTGCATGTTTTTGCATAGAAACTGTAATTTTAATTGTAAAAATTGTTTTTTAAATGTTGTAACAGTACTGGGTGTTTTATGTTCTTTTATATCTTAAATTTTCAATGAAAATATTTTGAGTTTTTCTGCATTCCCCCCCCTCAATGTGAGAACTGAATTCATTGAATGAGAAATACATCTGTAATGAAATTTGAGGAAATACGTGTTTCATATTAGCAGAAAATATTGTTGCCAGTCTGTTTCGAACAGACAAGAATGTTTACGAGTAGTGCATGTGCATTAGGTAAGTAGCGCTGAATATCATCCGTGACAAACTGTTTACTTTTTATTTGTTTAATTTCTTTTATACATCATTTTAGATTTATTATAGTATTTGAATAGAACATATGGCAACGATTAGATATTCTCCTAATAATATAATTTTTGTGCATTCTAAGTTACAGAATGAATGAGATGTAACGCTGTTAAGTGAACCTAGTGCCAGAGTGTCGCTATGGTAAACAGATATAATGAATTTTAAAGAGTTCATTTATTCTATTGTGGCTTATGCGCTATGGATGAAGTAGATTTAACTCAATCCAATAAGTTTAAATGAAATGCAAAACGTGTATAATTTAATATTCCGTACAAGGAAGTCATGTGGTGTACACATCAGATTTTTTATTTTTACCTTACATAAATGCTGATTTTCTAAATATAAGAATTCTGAGTTGGTAGCTTGTGTGACCTTGCGCATTCACTAATTTACAATAAATTTTGCTTAAAAATTTGTATACATATCTTTTATTCATTTTTGTAAAATTCTTATAAAATATTCTTTATACGCATGCAAAAATAATTCATAGAATAAAAATGCCTTGTAAATAAAAAATACATTAAAATCAATATTTTAAAATTTCAATTCATTCCATGCAGCGTTTTCTAGTTAACGACCAGCGCCATAGCCAGGAAACAAAGAGAGAAGTATTTTTTGAAGACCTTTATTTACTTTAATTGCAGAGTCCTTTTCAAGTTCTTGTCGACACATTGGACAATTAAAAACTTCAGCTTTAAAAGATCGTTCGAGACAAGACTGCAAAACAAATAAAATGTAAATTTGACACATCTTTATTAAGATAAAATTAAATGCAAAACATAAAATTACAGCTTTTCAGTTAAGTGCATTGCTTATGTTAAACAACTGCATACATTTAGCTTAAATTATTTATAATAAAAATAGTAATAAAAAGTATAAAAACTTCATACCAAATTACGTTTAGTATATGTATTCCAAATATCAAACAAATTTATGACAAATATTTTTTGGAAATTGGAGATATATTCCGCCCCCCTCCCCAAAAATTAAGAAAGACGCAATATGTAATGAAGTTATAAAATAGATTAATGGGGGGGGGGACTCTACTTAATTTTCCTGATAACATGCATATAATTTGAAATCAAATGCAACAAGAACAGAAATAGAACATGCACAGTCAAGACTTTAATATAATATTCATATTTATACAACTGCAGGTATTTTATTTATAAATATAATTTTGATGTAAAAATCTAAATCTTTAAATAATATCTATTCATCATTAAGAAGGCTTTGTATTACATTTCATCAAAGGATAATGCACATATATTTATGGTGCTCTTGTTGTCTTATACATCAAAATTTGGGAAGAAACTTCGAAATTTCATTTGACTGTACCATTTTGTTATCTTTAATATTAATTTCATTGCGTTAAAACATTTTAGTACTAAAAATATAAGCAGATGAAACGGCTTTAATTCAATTATCTTGAAATTTGATAATTAAAAGTTTTCAGAACAGAAATTTTCTTCAGATGAATTTTATTAAGTTTGAGAAGTCAATTGTTTTCTTAATGATTTTAAAATCACTGAATAAATCAGATTTTCTTTATCAGTAAATCAAAGTCAGACATTTTTGTGAAATCTTTCAAAGTGGTTTACTGAATACAATGTTCATACAGATTACTTTAAAGTAATGTGTACGAACACTGTATTCAAGTGTAATTAAGGACTTTCAAGGACCTCCAATAAAAAAAATTAACGACCTCTTAGCAAAGAGAATTCAATAAATTGAAGTAACTGTCTAAGCAACCGACTCTATTCTTGCAATAATTCTAAGAATATAACAGAAATATGTAAGATGCATTATTATTAAACACAATCAAATATTTAACATAATTGCAAAACAAATTTAAGAATAAAATCATTTCCCTAAAATTTTTAGTAGTTAACATTAAATAATGAACATAGTTTCTTGAACATTGATCATTTATATATTATATATTATAATGGCGACACATTTTAAAGAACATTTACATGGTCATCACTATTAAAAATTTCTTTTATATTTTAAAAATAATGATTGAAATAGCAAAGTTAAAATCATAAACTAGGGAATTTTGACACTTTAAAGTGACACATTAAAACATATATAATTTATTACAACAATGGTTTTAATAAGATAATAGAACAATTATACATTAAAAGATATAAGGTGAGAACCATTAAACTTAAAAATCAGAAAATTTTTTAGACATTTTAGTACCTAATTTTTTATATCAACTTTTTTAACTATTTTTCTAAATTCATTTATTTTAATATATAAATCAATGTTCCTGTTTCTTTTTTAATGCAATGGAATTATAATAACCCATGCTCATTTTCAGGAAAAAAAAATTCTGATTTTCAGAAAATTTATGATGGCAAATTTAATGGCAGTTTTTTTTTTTTTTTTTTTTTTTCCTGATATATATGCAAACAAACATTTTACAAAGACATTTTGACTGAAGTAGTGAATTTATTTTATTATTCCAGTTATTTAACATTTTTTGCATACAACGATGCTCTCATTTATAATAAGTGCAAATAGCAAATTTCTGCAAAATTTGGTTTAGATAAATTCCTCATTTTATATGCATATCCACTGTTCTTTTACAATTAATCTTGAGATTATGCGGATAGCATGTGTGAAGAATTTCTTTGTCCTTAGTCTTCCAGATATTGAGTTCTAATTTAAATGCACTTTAGTGATGATTTGTTTTATTCTGCAGAATGAGTAAGCATGTTTACATGGATGGTGAACATGGATACACTGTTAAAAATAGCACTAGTAGATTTTTCCTAACACCAAAAAATGAAAGTGTATGTAGCGTTTTTTTGTTACAGTTAGTAACACTGATAAACTAGTTGCACGTGAATGAAATGTATTGTTAGAATTAGCATGATTAATTAAGGAAAACTTTATTGCATGGAATTTTGTAAGCATTGCATTTATTTATTTTCCCCCTCTTTTGTTCAAGAACACAAAAACTGTTTTAAAAGGGATTTTATTGAACAAGATCGTGAAAACAGCAAGATCAAAGGTATCACCCCAACTTGCTTGCAAAACACGTATTCTGCGCTAATACCATTAATACATTTTTCATTTGTTCTGGTGGTTTTTTTTTAGCCATAAATCATTGATCCATAAAGGTCTTATTAAAATTTTCAATGACATACTGACTACAGTCCAAGAAATAATTATCTCAATACCCAACTAATGCCAATCCTGCCATTTCTTTAATTGATAAGTCATTTTTTCTCCAAAGAAATGCTCTAGAAGGCTCTATAACTTTTTTAGGACC
>KK118719.1:58903-77829 GCA_000611955.2 Stegodyphus mimosarum | reverse complement strand
CCCTGTGTCACATATACGTGAAGAGCTCCAATTGATCTCTTCAGCCCAGCGTCACGTATATGTAACTTAAAAAAAGAATGATTTTTTTGAATTTTTAAATGCCAGTAGATGGTGCTAAATGGTAATGGTTTTCACCATTGGTTAAGTCATGTGGCTTTTGACCTTCACATATGAGCATCAGTTTCTATTCCGTGTTTCTGGTTTTGATTGACTGCGAATCACAGTTCTTTAAGTTAAAGTGACACCAGCGTTGATGTTTATTTCGTTATTAGAATGTGGAGAAATGCATCCAGCTCAATGTTTTTCTTTTCTTTCTCTCTCTTTTTATTATTATTATTATTATTATTATTATTATTATTATTATTAGGAGAATGTGGGAAAACGCATCTAGCTGACTATAGCGGCTGTAATATCACTGTGCTTCAGTGATGGAAAAACTTAGACCAGTTATCCTTTTTTATATTTATTTTAAAACTTAGCATAGACTTTCTTGATGAGTTAAAAAATAACTTTAGAGCATTATTACAGAAGGGGAAAGCTTGCATCTTACTTACTTGGCAAATGCTCAGCGAAAAAAGCCGTCATTCTCCAGTGTGTAGATTCTAGTTTTGAATTATTCCACACACAACAGAATTATTAAATTGGAATTTAATTGCCTACAGATAATTATTGTTTAATTTTCTTTTACATTTTGTATTGCAATTTTGTTTTCATGTGTAGAGTATTTGTTTTCATGCTTATAATTATAGTTTTAGTATTTTGCATGTTTCATTTCTTTATATTAATACATATTAATAATTACTACATTAAGTACATAACTTCAAAAGTTGAGGTCATTATATTAAATACCTGATTTTACATGAATTTTTTTATAAAAGTAGGCTTAACTGCTGAAAATGCATGGGCCGGTGGCAACGTCCCATTTCCAGGGGTTCGGTCCCACGGCTGCGTTTCATTCTCTGCGCGGTGGTCCTCAAGAGGATAATTCTTAGGGTCTTTAGCTAGTTGAGTTCTTTGTGTAAATTTATGTCTTTGCTTAAATGTAAGTTGCCTAATACTATCAAATGCTTTCAGAATATCCCTTGCTTTTACAAAACCCCATCCATGTCTTTAGACAAACAGACAGTAATTTTTTGATTCACTGATAAGTATGAATAAAAGCATCACCTTCTTGAAGTTCATGCACTGACCATCATACATTCGTCACAGTAAATCAAAGCATGACTATAAAGTCAAATTTCAAGAAACTCTTTGTCCCCCCTCCCTTGATCCAGACAGACAAGATTTTTATTAAAAATACCTGTCTTGAAAGGGTAAGCAAACAATCAATCAAGCACCCTGAAATTTTCATTTCAAGATAGCTGATTGCTCTTTATTGTTTGCAATGGCTCCACATGGATTGACTTCCATATTAATCAAAAATGTTAATTTATATTAAGAACAATAGTGACTAAACCAAGAAAGAAATGACAAATAAGGAAAATTATAGACCTTTTGCAAATTCTGCCTGAAACTAAGGTCGTCCAAGGATATACCTGATGCTGTGGGTAATTTATTACCCTCTACAAACACTGCACTCTTTCTTTCATGTACGCAATCCTTAGTTGACAAAACAAATGTTCAAACCTTTCACATTTTAAAAAGATTAACATTAATCTGATATTCCAACTGAAGTGATCCATACATTTCTTTCTTTTGCGAAGTCACTTAAGATCATTGACCTGGAGCAGTTGCCTAATACTTGCTTCCTCATTTTTCTGCCAAACAGCAGATGCCATAGGAGCACAGAATACTCATAAAGTTAAAAAGCGAACACTTACATAAGAAGCTTATATAAAGAAGCAGGAACAAGTTTGAAAAATATTACTCTACAGTTGAGTATAGCTTAAAATACATGTCAGTTTTTTTTTTTTTTTTTCTTTTTTTTTTTTTAAACAGAAAAGGCATCATTATTTTCAATTAAAATATAAAATCCTGTAATGGCAAAAATAACATGAAATCAATTGGCAACAGGATCATGCTTCAGAAACTGATAGATATGTGACAGACAATATCTAGTAGCAGCACTTCTTATGCAAGGAATTATGATTATGAATGGACTGTACCAAACACAATACTTTTCATCTCATGCTTAGTTGTTTCTCAAGACATTGCCATTTAACAAAACATACCATCTTTTGAATTAAATTTATCTGTCACTAATTAACAAACTGAATAATAATTTCACTTAAATAATTTAAATCTTAAATATTACTTTTTTAATAATGCAGCCGATTAATATAGACTAAAACACATTTAACTTAGAATATATCCAATGGGAAATTTTTATGAATATCTGTAATAAATAAAAGATGTTTCTAGCCCACATATCACAATATTAGTAAAAAATCTCTTTGTTTAATATTTTTTAAAAATATTTGAAAAACTTTATATTTGAAGAAATTAAATAAAGAAGAATCTGCATAAATGTATGTACGTTTCTCACACTGGGATAAAACGACGGTACGTAGAGCCATCGAATTTTTAATGACTTAATCCTACTGCGAATATGGGCATCAGAAGCCGAAGGCCAAATTTGAAATTTGTTTTATTATTGCTTTCATATTTTGTAAACCTTTAACGAATTTTTGATTAACAAACTCGAGGATTTCAAAGCGAGCAATGGCAACATTGTCAGAAAAAACATTTTTATCTCCAGCTCGTGAGACTGTGTATCGGAAATTCTACATTTTAAAATTAGTTTACGATATTGCTGTTGAACTGAATTTTACAGTTTAAGTACGAAGAACATGATATTTAATAAATAAATGTAACACACAAAATGTTAAAAAAACGCCCCTTTGGACGTAATTTAAAATTTGAAATCTTTCTTTTTTTTTTTTTTTTTTTTTTTTTTTGGATAGGGGCAGGGGTAAGGTTTAATATGTAATCTAAATTTTTCATGTTGCATTTTCTCCTTTCAGTTCTTAAAAATACTGCCCAGATGAGATAGTGGTTGGTGACTCTCTGACTGCTGTACTGATGGGCTTGGCTTTGAATACCGAAGAAGGCATGGATGTTTGCAAATGTATGGTAACCTTCCAGCATGGGGGCACTGTAACTATATGGCGAGCTGAAAGTCCTCTTGTATGGTTTGATGGTAGGAAAGAGGGGTGGGAGGCCCTCGGACTCCCCTTTCTCCAGGGGTGTCATCCCTCAGTATGAGTGGAAAGCCCAACCTCTTTGAGACTCTGGCAACCATTTTCCACGAAATATAGACTTAAAAAAAAAAACAGTTTTTAAAAATACATATTACAGATTTCATAGACTATAATTCTTTATCATTAATAGAAAAAGGCTAAAATAGGAAAAGCTTTCTAACCTCGAGCTCCTAATATTCAAGGGCCTTTTGTTTAAACTGTGCCATAATATGTAGAATTTAAAAAAGAAAAAAAAAAAAATCACAGCATCTAGCTAAGAAATAATTTGTATAGTAGAACCATTTTACAAGAATTGAATCTTCTTGAATACATTGCAATGCATAAATAAGCATCAAGTGCCCCCCCCAAAAGGAAATCTGATTAGTTACAAATGTATATTAATGAAAAAATATCAAACATGTAATGCACTTACTTTACATATATTATGACAACATACAGTAGTTATAGGTTTAAAAACTAATTCTTGGCAACATATACACAAGAAAGCATCTTCAACGCTTTTCAAAAATTTCTGTGAAAAAAAATAAAAATTCAATAAGCACATGATAAATTTATTCAAAACAAATGAATGATTGACATTTTCAAATATCCATTCTAAAAATTAATGATCTCACTTGTATGTAAAATTTAATAGGTTTAGAATTTTAAAATTAAAAATATACCATAAAATCGCATATATAGTATTAGCCTAAAGGAAAGATTAAATGCTTATAAATCACAAACTGTTTGTTTTTATCAAGAAGCATTCAGTACTTTTTTATATAGGAAGCCTTCATGTTTATGGCCTTCTCCCTCCCCCTCCATGATGCATCAGTATCATGTGAGAGCTACTGACATCAGCTGAAAATATGGGCTTTAATCAGGTGCAGAGAGCATTTTATATGTTTGAATATGAAATAAATAAAAAAAAAATTCTGTTACTGTTATATGAAGTTAACTTAGAACATAGTATTTTAAAAACTTTCACAAGACAATCTATGATTGCAATAAAAAATTTTAGGAAACTGATAATCTGTCAAGAGTTCTGAAAGCCCATTTCTATCAGAAAAAATACAGAACTGTATTTGAGTGAGAGAGAATGAACAGTTAGAAGAAGTCAGCAAAACATGTAAATAAACTTGAAATTCCAAAAAACACTGTGTGGAATATCTTATGTAAAATGTTTACAAATATTGCTCTACTAATTGCAGTTACTACGTTACCAGCAAAGTTTAAAATCTGGCATTCTATAGATGCCTAGGCATTGTATATAATGCTTAAAACTATAGCCGGCAATGTATGAAATGATTCATATTTCACACATTTCCTAGGCATTCTATAGAATCCCAAATGACAAACAGCCAAAGTATGAAATACATTTCCAATTCATTGCAAAGAACCAAACTACTTACCAAAGGTTATTAAATGATGTAAAACGACCAAAATGACTACAAAGAAAGAACCATGGAACTACTGGCCGCTGAATCACTAGAATGTGATGTTTGTGGAGAACAAAATTTATCCTGTTAAAAAAAAGCGTCAATACTATACAGTATTACATCACGGACGCTGAGTTATTTCCCATACTTCATGAAAACTCATTAGGTACTGGACACGAACAATGTGATAGGATGTTGAAAGAACTTTCAACCAAATAAAAAACATTACACGTGATGATGTGAGCTCTGCCAGGAAAAACAAAAAGGTATTAACCCCTTAACTGCAGCATGCGTATATATATATATGCTTTGCTCAACCGATGCATTAACTGCCCCGAGTGTATATATATGCCCATCCAAAATACTATCATATGCTTTGTGCTGCTACCAGTAAAATTATTTGCAAAGCTTTGGAATGTAACACAATGACCTTGAGAGAGTATGCGAAGGAGGACACTATTTCAGAGAAAAGGGGGATGTTTCTGAAATGGGTAAATGACTGTGCGGTTATTGGATTTCTGTTTGAGTAAAAAGTATTTTTTTATTCTGTGTCTTCCGTTTTTGTTTACTGTTTGTAGTAGGTGGTGGTGAAAGTAATAACTGCGCGGTTATTGCTCATATTTCTGTTTGAGTAAAACATACTTTTTTATTCTATGGCTTCCATTTTTGTTTACTTATTTGTAGTAGATGCCAGGAATATAGGATATAATAGATGTTTCAAACCCAATTATCTTTTTTGAATTAATTTTTGATGAACAGCTCATGCTTCATATTGCTACTGAAACTAACCGTTTTGCAGACTAGTATATGCACCAGCATCCTGCAAAAGAAAAATCAAGAACAAAATTGTGGCATCCAACTAGTTCAGAAGAAATATATGTTCTTTTAGGTATACTGATTTTACAAGGTATAACACTGAAACCTGATATTATAATTTACTGGTCTAAAAATAAATTGATTGAAACTCCATTTATGGGGATCTTTTTTACTATACATCTTTTTTATTATACTTTTTACCTCATACGGTACTGATAAGTTGATAGAAATTATCAAAGCTAAATTTAAGCAAATTTTGAAGCTAAAAAGATGAACTTAGAAAACATGAGAAGCAACAGATTCTTAAAATTCAAGAAGAAAACATATAGTTACATAGAGAACCAAGGCCTCACGAAGTCGAAGATTTGGTAGCTATAAAAGGAATGCAGTTTGGGCCACATTTGAAAATAAAATGGAAGTATCCTGGACTGTAAAGAATAACTAAACTTAAAGGAGGAAACACATACGATATAGTCAAAGGAGAAAGTCACGAAGGTCCCAACTATATGACGACGCGCACTGAGTTTTTAAAACCATAAAATAATTGCTAAGACCATTATAGAGAAAATTGAAGAAAATTAAAGAAGAAAAAGAAAAGTAAGTTGTATTTTTTCGGTATAAAGACAAAATGAAAGACGCTTAACTGCAAAAGGAAAGAACCAGTAAAACCTAGGATTTGCCAGACTTCAGGTTACTTACTGTAACATATATATAAATGTAAACAATCTTTTTTCATGTTATTTTAAAAACATATGAATGGCATTAACCATAGAAAAATAGGTCTGTCAAAATATGCTAATTTCAGTTTGAAAAAATAATTATATACTAAGCTAATATATTTTACCTGTGACCCTTCAGTCACATTTTCTAAGCATTCTTGCCATATCTTTTCATTTGCACTATCTTCTTGAATTAATTCTTGTACTTCATCTGGTACCTGATAAAGAATTTTCTGCTTTTTCTTTGGTTCAGAAGTTTCCCCACCTAAAGAAAATAATCCAAAACTAATTAGAATAAGATACTTTCTAAGACGTTGGCAACTTTGGCAAGAAATGTGTTTGGCTGTCTTTAATTCTCATAGGAAATATTTTCATACATGGACCAAAAAAAAAAAAAAAAAAAAGCCACATTGTAAGATTATGTGGGAACACAAAAATATATAAAGAACATTATGTGGGAACACAAAAATATATAAATGGATGACATTTACAGTTTTACAGCCGGTGGATAACCTTCAGCTATTACTTTTAGAATTTTTTTAAACAATCTTTTTTACTTCCTAGATCTTCTGCCAAATAATTTCAGCAATATAAATTGGAAGCCAGCATCTTGCAGTTCCTTTCTGTTTCTTGTTTCTATATTTGAATGAACCACAAAGTCATTCAACATGCTGCATATGGATGCCATTTTCCAAGTCTACCAAATTATACTTGTGGTTCATTTCTTGATGCACATATCTGGCTTCTTTTAGTTATGAATGTTGTGTCTCTTCCAGCAGCAG
Source organism: Stegodyphus mimosarum (assembly GCA_000611955.2). Taxonomy (NCBI): domain Eukaryota; kingdom Metazoa; phylum Arthropoda; class Arachnida; order Araneae; family Eresidae; genus Stegodyphus; species Stegodyphus mimosarum. The sequence continues at coordinate 70,894 of KK118719.1, read as the reverse complement.
GAAAAATGGTATTTTCTTCTTTAGTGTGCTTCTGGATTTTTACTGTCAACATGCCACCTAACCAGTATAGTGGTTAGCATCGCTGACTGCCACACTGAAGGGCCCAGGTTAGAATTCTGGAGAAGGCTGGATGTTTGTAAATGTATAGTGTCCGTGTGGCATGGGGGCACTCTAAATATGCAGTGAGCCAAGTCCTCTCGAGAGGTTGGTGACAGGGGAAGAAGTGTGGAAGACCATCGGACCCATCCCCCCAGGCTGTTCTTCATCAAAATTGGGGACAGAACTGAGCTAAATTGCACTGTCGCCTGTAAGATGCTCAAGGCTCTTGCTAACGGCAGGCGTAATCTTGCACTCCTTGCCATGAAGAATTTCATGGGCTTGGGCTCACTATGTCGGACAAGAGAACATTAGTCAACAACAATCATCAACATCACTATGCTTTTGCTAGAAATGGTCACCAGAAAAGTTTCCTTTGTTACACAGCAAATTTCTACAAAAGTCTGTTGGTGTGAGAGCAATTAAAAGGCATTCTTTTTACATTTCATAATTAGGCTCTTTTCTATTCTGATGATGAATTTAGTGACACTTTTGTTTTAAACATACTTCCTTTTTTTTTATCGAATACATGCATACTTGTCAGTGATAATTACATCGATTGATGGTCATGTTTGAGGATAATCCCTATTCTTTTTCACAGAACCTGATTAACATATATTTCTTTGCCCAACAATAAACAAAATGAATAGCTGTTGTAAAGGAGATATAGCTATCTATAAATCAGTTTTCAACTAGCATTCTAATACCTGGTGTGCAGTTGTTGACACTGCATTTCCATAAAATTTATTCTTTTAGCAAATATATCTCACAGAATGAAAATTTTTGCATCCTCTGTTGTTGGTCAAAATGACAAATTTCAGAAAAAATTCAACATTTTCTTTTCAACAGCTAGCAAAATCTATAGCCCTGTTATGATTTGTTATGACAAAGCAATGAATGGAAAAATAACACTAATCAGAAAAATGACAGTTAAATTTAAAAGTAGAAATTCACATATATTCAAATACATGTATGGTTTGCACCTGTGTGAGTTGTCTATTTTTGACATGTATATGTGAAAATATGGCAAAAATACATCAGCACAGAATGCTAGAATCAGGGCTGCAGATAATCAGAAAATACCAAAAATTTTTAATACAGTTAAGAAAACTTCAGAATTAAAATTAACAGTGAATAGAACTTTTTTACATTAATAATATTTCAAATTATCATAAAAATGTTGCCTAAAATAAGAAATAAACAAGAAATGAAAAGATAGTTAATAATTAGATTTAGATGTATTCTCCCAATCCATGCATCAAATTGGTTATGCTGCCTTCATCTTACAGGACAATCAATTTATAAATGTAGGCTCTGCAAGCTGTGAGCCATTGAACAATAAATGGCAGCACACTCAGAAGTGGCTACTGTACTGGGGAGTTAAAATATAACTGTGGTGAAAGTACGCCAAGACTGTATTACTTAATTACAGAGACAGCTGTTATCAGTTCAAATTCATCCAGATTAACCCACTCTTGAAAAATTGTGACTTTTATTAACAGGTCTGCCCTAGTTTGTGCACAATGAACAGAGGAACATTCTACAGTAACTTAGCAGTTACTTCAATGCTGGTGCTCAGATAATCTGCTAGTAGGTGGACCATTCGCTATTCTCTACGTAATGTCAGTATTAGCAGCTGAAAAATCTATTTAGGTATCCTATTAACAGCAATCAATTGAGACAATGTCTTATCCAAGCAGCACTGCACCATTATTGGATCTTCACGAACTGGAACATTCCTGATCAAATCAATGGCAGGACAAACTGCTTCTTACCTCAACCACTGACGTGTTTGGAGAACTTTTCTTACTAATGTGAGCTACATGCAGATAATAGCCAACCATTTGCTCCATTTTCATAGCCAACTGCATGCTGCACACACATGCATTCAATAGATTTTGCTCACCATTTTGGTAATGGATGCTTTTAATAACTTAGTAAGACTCTATAGCAATCACTGCTGGCTGAAATTGCCTAGAGGAGCACACATAGAGTTTCAGTCTTCATTGAACTTAATAGTCTGCATACTGGCACAGAGTCAAGCACCTATGACAAGGCTGCCATTTAAATAACAGAATGAAATTCTCTGCTTTCCCAAGTACATGTTTCAAGAAATTTCCAGGTAATCCGTGTTGGCTGTGCTGAGGGTAAATTAATTATGGTACCACTTATAAACACAAAAATTTGCCAATTACATGTGACTTGCACACACATATATATAATCCCCAAAGCATTACTTTTATAACTATAATAGTTGTTTTTCTCCACTGAGGGTTGAGATTAGAATCTACCTAATCGGGATTAAATATGTCTTTTCTGCAGACCTTTTGCAGCTGAAGGAAGAAAGAAATCTATTTAATGATACTTTAAAATAAATTCAAGTATTTGATATTTTCTTAGCAGCATACATAAGTAAAAAATATGTGTACTAAATTTCGTGATGCTATGTCATATTACTGCTAGAATTAGCTTCGCAAGCATTCCAGAGAAACTTGCCTGAAATTTGAAAATATTTTTAACTAATAATAAATAAATTTAGGAAGAAGACACATTAAATGATACAAATAACATTAAAATAAAGTTAATTACTTATGGATCAAATTACGAAAACCAATGGTATTTTGGCCAATATTAAATAGCTAGCCCAGATGACTGATTATTATTATTTTTTATTTTACTCCAAAATGACAACTAAGGCATTAATGGTTTAAAAGATTTTGTTTTATATGAGAATGGAGGGGTGGATTTACTTTCTTTCAACATGCACTGCATGTGCGCATGCGAATCTCTGGATTCTCAAGGTTACTAGAAACTTGCTTTGCCGTTCTAAAATACAAACTGATTGGCAATGCCAAAATTGTCTCTACGCCAGCTGTCCGAATGACGCTCACACGATACATGATTCGCCAAGAAAGTGATCGATTCCAATGTTGGTGCAAACGTCACTTTTTTGGGGATCGTCATATGAAATTCCCTGGCTTTTCCAGATTTTGACTAAAATATATTTAAATTCCTTGACTTTTTGGTCAATTTTTGAAGTCCCTGACTTTTCCCATTTTTCCAGGTAACGTGGCAACCCTGCCATAAGTTCTGTGGAGAAAACTGCTCTGCATAAGCTTACCAGAAATTTAACTTGCAGCACCAACAGAATAATTTTAATGCTTTCAGTATTGTATACTGTAACAATAATCAAGGGGGCTGACGTACTACATAAGGTGTCTGTCGTCTACCACTCGAATATGATTTAATAAAATTTTCAAATAACTTGTTTTAATGGCATGGATAATATTTACTAAAATCTCAAACAGACATTTTTAATGTACTACACTTTTAATAATGGAACAGTTACATAAAAAATCTGTTATAAATTCGCACATGGATGCATGCATGATTCATTTTATTTTTATTATTCATAAATGTTGTAAAGCAAAATAATTATCTCCTTTACATATAATTTTTAGTATATTTCATATTAAATTTTAAAATGTACAAGTTCTTTGGTACTTTTCTACAAATTTCAAATTTAATTATTATATTAATACTTCATCATGAGCATGAATTTTTAAGATAAATTATCTTCAATTTTTATTTACATTTGTTAGTTACATTTATGGAGAGTTGGACCATAGAACATAATATTTATATTCTAATTGTTACACAATGTCTGAATTAGGTGTTGATTTTAGTAGCCCATATAATATTATGCCATTTTAATGTGTCCTCATTTTTTTTAATGATGAGATAAAGGTAACGGGTGCCGCAATGGCACAATCGTTTACGACAGGTGACCATTTCATCAGAAGCCAGAAGCCTTTGCTGTTGATTAGGAAGTTAAGATGATGATAAAGGCACTTTCATAAAAATGAAAATTACTTATTCAAACAAATTACACATCAAGGAACAGAATATTCTGTGAGTGGACTGACACAAAAATTTATACATACACTGCTCAAAAGGTACAGAAAAAGATTCAGTGGAAGGTTAAAAAAAATATATCATAGAACATTAAGAAATGTTAAACATTTGCACATATTGTAAACAAAATCAGAGAAAGAAATCTCATTTCAAGTGCTACATACAATCAAACACAATACCTCCACAAGTTATTTGGGAAATGATTATGCAGTTGGAAAAGACTAAAAATTAAGTCCTGAACATGATATAAAGAAATTGGTCACTGAACAAATTACTGATATTGTGATGGCTGTTGTCAAGCAGTCCGTAGCACATTATCTTGATCCCAATAACTAAATATGCACCACCTTGATATTTAGATATCTTATGAATGACTGTAAAAAGTGTTGTAAGAGTTAGTCCCCCCCCTTTTCAACCAAAACAACTGTATGATATTGACAGACTGGTCGTATCACCTCATTCAATAAAATCTCAATCAGCAACCACTTCCTTAAGATAAACATCTATGAAAATGATGAATGTTTCAAAGAATGAAATTAAATAATAGTACTGAACATTACTGATAATCATATCATAATGATTTAATGTTACATGCTTTATCATATCATAATGATTTAATGTTACATGCTTTGCAATTCTAAAATAAATTTAAATTCCCTTTTAACTACTTTTCGCATTTGTAGAGATTAATTTTTAAAATCAAAGTGAAGAAATATTCTGTTTCACATTATTAATTTGATTTCAACATATATCTATAATAAACAGTATCACAAACACATTCGTTTTTAAATTTATTTCCTTGCTTACAGAAAAGCATGCATATTCTCTCCAAATGCATCACAACTTTCTGCCACACATATTATCTTAACACCTTTATCCAAAAACATATTCCACCTAAATACTAAAAATATGGTGCATAATTGTTTAAAAATTAGTCAGACTGAAACAAGTCTCAAGTTATAAAAATTCTTATTAACACGGCAGCAACTGATTCATATCCCTAAGGCATCAAAGGTAGAACTTTTAGAAGCGTAGTTTCCACACGGGCAAATGAAAAGATAATTTATTAATACAGAAAGCAAGTTCTAGATATGATTTCATGAAAACCTTCACTTTGCTCTTGCCTAATATAAATACATTAAGCTACAGAAAATAAAAAATATTTTTGTAAAGTATCACCATGCTCATATTTACTGACCTGTACTAAAAATTTACATTTATTTTTAAATCAAAGTGCTTTTTTAGTGAATAAAAAATATTTTTGACTAGTAAATAAAATACCTACCATAGTAAAGAAAGAAAATAGCTGCTTTTATTTATTCTACATATAAAAGTATAATGAAAGGAAGACATGATTAAATTTGCAACTGGTTGCAGTATACAGAGCTGCCGGCTGTAATATGACAGAACACAGAACTGAATTGAGCTTGAATGATGGATATAGATGTTTCATTCAATGCAGCCTTCAACTCTATACCAGAATTCATCAGTTATAGTGGCTGGGCTGGCAACCCACGACCAGATGTTCTGAATGGCTGACAGATCTGGAGAAAATGCTGGCTAGTGCAAAAGTGAAACATCCTCTCTATCGAGGAACATCAGAAAGTCCAGACAATATGCAGTTGTGCATTACCTTGTTGAAAGATAGTGTTATACAAACTTCAAAGATAAGGCACAGCCACAGGCTTTAACATATTAGAAATGCAATGGCAGCTGTCCATATTACTGGTTATGCGAACAAGAGGTAACCATTAGGTGTCCCTAATGACAACCCACACCAGGATACCAGATGTTGGACTCATACAATAACAACAAATGCAAGTTGGCTATGCCTGTTCTCCTTGGCACCTTCATACATGGATACACCTATCATGACACTGTTTGGGATTCATCTGAAAAGGAGTCATGTTGGCAATAACATTGTTCATCACACCACCATAGGGTAGGCCTGTCTCTGCTACAGTGTTAAGGAAATCCACAACAATTTGAAGTGTACTGACAGTTTGTGGAGCTTCAGCCATTGTAATGTCTATGCAGAGACTTGTCCCCCTGCACATGAGCCAAGTTTCTGACTCAGAGAATGTGACATGGCAGTAAGATTCCACAAAGTCGAGAGGACAATATATCGGTTCTTTTGGGTGTTGGTAGCCCAGGGCTACTGAGAATCTGCATGGCATTCAATATGGCCCTTGTGAACCGATCAATTTTATACTCCCTGATCATCACAGAATTCCAGTTGGCATGAGCAGCAGTGTCACAAAATGATATTTCTGATAGACTATCATCCTGCTGCAGGTGAAGTCCAACACATGCTGGAGAGTTTCTTCCTAGGTTCTTTACATGAGGCATAACACAATCTTTATACACAGACAACTAATGTTCAGATGCAATTTCCAAATGAGAAACCCGCTGTGCAATCTTCCTATTTATATACAGCGTAGTGCCATTACTCACAAGAATTCCAACCACCTGCAGATCCTAGCATGTAGTACCTCACATGCAAATTTCGCGTTTATTACATGTACCCTTCATAGTGTAGCAATTTTAATGGTTAGCAGAGTAAGTTTGATTGTAGTGGCTACTTATAACACATTTTGTATTAAAACAAATACCAGACTCAACTTACTAGACTTTCTTTTACTTTTTTTCTTTTCAGTATCATTTGAAGCTTTCTCTTCTAAAGATTCAAGATAACCATCTGGATACTAGTAAAGAAGAAATAAAGGATAGAATGAATAAATAGAAAAAGATTCCAAAAATAAAGAAATAGAATGAATTTCTAAAATGGAAAAATGGCAATAATTCAGGGATTATATTAAAAATAAATGAAAAACTCCTACATATATTACAAGAAATTTAATCCACAATTAAGAGGCATTCTTATTATTCATTAAAATGATTTCACAAAACAAAAGCCTATCAAATGCAGGATTGTGTATAATGAACTGTAAACATCAGCAATATAGAAGCAGCACATATTTGTTTTTATATACAGATATGAATGCACATTAATAAAAAAAGAAATTATTGCTGATGAGAGATTCTAATACATTTTATGAAACATGAAGAAATAAATTAATTAATAAATAAAACGGAATAAAAATTAGAAATAAATTAATTAATAATATCTCTAACATAAAATGAAACACTTTTTTTGTTGTTGTTGCTTTAATAAATGCTTGCCATTATTTTAATGGTTACACAAACAAATTTAGAGAAGATCATAATACAAGTTAATCAAAAATAATTGATCCAACTTCAAATAATTATCATTAAATGGATTATCAAGTTATATGTGAAATGAAAATTATTCAAGCTTTCTTTTAAGTGTTTCACATAACTTCCTTTTGTCACAGTCAACAAGATGATAAATTCCAGCCATACTTGCCTTATCGTATTTTGTTTTGTCTCTGAAAAAATAAATGAATACATAAATAAGACTGGATACTGATCCAGTTTCAAATGACTATCTTTTAAAATTTATAATGTGGGCAGTCTGAACTAAAATGAAATGAAAATTATTCAAGTTTTCTTTTAAATCTTCTACATAACTTCCTTTTCTCACCATAACATCAACAAGATTATAAATTCCAGCTATACTTGCTTTATTGTATTTTGCTTTGTTTCTGTATTCACAGTAGTAATGCAGTTTTTCATGTTACATCTTCATTGATGACTTTTTAATGGAAACTAGCTCTGGTCAGCTTATACCTGGAAAACCCATGATGCAACAAGTTCATGCACCATAACTCAAACTCAGGTTTATCAAAATATATAACACATAAAATGGCATTAGAGAGCAGCTTTTTGTAGACTGGAATGACAGTAGTACCTTCTTTCAGTAAATCTAGGAGGTTTCCTTGTCCATTTGATATCAACTAAGTTTAGGGAAAAGAATAAAACAGAGTGAATCTGAACAAGAGGGCAAACCTTAAGGGGGTGATAGAAGGCAACTATACGAGCAAGATTTGTCACAGAATGCATAGCCGGAACTCAAACAGCAAGCCACTAGGTGGAATTGTAAATAAATGGTATAAAAAGGATCAGTCCTCTCACCCAACAGCATTTTCTATTGTGGATTGCCGACAGGATTGATGGTTACACAAACCACAAATTTTCCAGGGTGATGGATTGGTCGAGGTGGTCCTATAGCTTGGCCACCAAGATCACCATATCTCTCGTGTTTGGACCTTTCCTGTGGGGCCATGTAAAAAGCCTAATCTACGAGTGCCCCACTGAAACGAATATGGATCTAGTTGCTCGAATCACCATTGTTGCTGATGTTATTCGGAAAATGCTTAATGTCTTCGCAAATGTGCGTCAATCCCTATTCAGCAGGTGTGAAGCCTTCATTACAATTGGTGGAAGGTCTTTTGAGCAATTTCTATGAGCATGTTCTGTTGATAAAATTTTTTCTGAAGTATCTTCTCTGATTCTGCATTAATTCTTTAAATACAGCAGTAGAAAATTACCCTGTAACTTCTCACCACTTGCTTTCTGACCATATATTCTATGACAAATATTGCTTGTACAGCTGCCTTCTATCATTCCCTAAAGTTTTGCCCTCTTGTTCAGATTCACCCCGTATATTAAGTTTATGCAATTTATAAGTATGCTCAACTTAAATCTGATCAATAACTTTGAACAGGCCCGTAAATCTGAATTATTTTGCATAAATCTGAATAATTTCAAATGACCTGTACTTTTATACAGGTTATAATTTTTTACATTATTTTTTCTCAATTTGTAGACACTTTTTAATTTTAAAAAAGATAAATTACTCTTGTTAAAAAAACAGTGCATTTATTTACTACTCACAACATTGCTGCATTACATACCTAGTTTTATGAATTTTCCTATACCAGCACAATGTACACTGGTGTGCAAAAATTAAGGACGAAGTCGAAAAATTAACATATGAACTGAACGAAGAAGCAGAGCGGACAGAAAGACTAATCAGGAGATTAAGTAAGGTGATGTACGGTAGCACATGCGCAGATATGGAGGTAGACGTAATGGGGGAGTGTCTGAGTAGTATAAAGCATGTTGTCGGTGTAAGATCAGTATTTCTGGCAAAGAGATTGCACGCCGTATAGCAGTTAAAATCACACCGAGTTGCTGCCTCAGCGAGAAATGGCGAATAATCAATCTGTTAGACGACATCTGGATGCTTTTACCCGAGGTCGAATCATTGGGAAGTTGGAGGAAGGCCGCAGTGTGACAAGTGTGGCTGCAGAGTTCGGAATTGCTCACAGCATCGTTTCACGACTTTGGAGACAATTTCAAACTACAGGAATAGTTATCGGGGGGTTTAGTAGTGGTCGTCCACGAGGAACTACAGCCGCAGATGACCGGTATATTGCCTTACAGGCCAGAAGAAACAGGCGGCAGACAGCGGGAGAAATCGCTAGACACACGACACAGGCGACTGGACGACCGATATCGCGTTTTACCGTGGCCAGAAGACTGCACGGTGGTGGTCTGTTTGCACGACGCCCTGTACGGTGTGTACCTCTAACGCCTGCCCATCGGAGAAGGCGTTCTCTGTGGTGCCGGGAACACCGGAATTGGAGAGACAATGAATGGGGACGAGTACTCTTTACAGATGAGAGCAGATTTAGTCTGAGTTGCAATTCTAGACACATACACATCTGGACAGAGCGGGGAACACGCAATAACCCCTTCAACATCATCAAAAGGGACTGTTTTGGAGATCGCGGAGTTCTCGTTCGAGCAGACATAATGCTTGGTAGCCGGACCGACCTTCATATCTCCCGAGGAGGTTCGTCACCTGGGACTGCTATTGTAACGAGGTTCTTCTTCCTTACATGCGCCTTTTCACAAGGGCTATGGGTCCTCAGTTCCTCTTCATGGACAACAACGCTCCACCTCATCGCACAGTTACTGTCGAAGATTTGTTGGAGAGTGAAGATATTGAACACATGGATTGGTCGGCAAGGTCTCTGGATCTAAATCTCGTCAAGCATGTACGGAACTTACTAGGGAGACCTGTGACAGCACGTAACTTATCGCCAGTAACGATTCCGAAACTATGATTGGTGCTACAAGAGGAACGAGCAGCAGTGTCTCAACAGCTCATTAACAACCACATATCCAGCATGCACAAATGATGTGAAACCTACCTAGCAGTCAGGGGAGATCATATCCCCTATTAAAGACCGGATGTTTCTTGCTGGACACCCATCACAGAGATGTTTTGGCTTTCAGTCGCATTGCACTCCATGCTACTTTTTCAATAAAGCTTCTTTTTATACCTCTGATTTCTCTTTTAGTAAGTGTTGCTTACATTTCAAGGTATTAAATGTGTTGATTTGGAAAGCTTTTGTACAAAGTTATATTGAAAAAACCGTCTCATCCTTAATTTTTGCACACCAGTGTATGTTTTATAATAAGCATGTTTTAGAAATGATGAATAGGACTTCATGGAATATAAGTTATTGAATGTCCAAAATTGTAAGCAATTAAAATGCATTTATATCAATGTTCATTGTTATGTCTCTGTAATACTTACCTGCATAGTCAAGCCTAATTCTTCGATTCTTTTTTCTCCAGCTTTAGTCCAAGGTGCTGGAATTGGGTCGTCCCGTCTTAATAAATATCTCCAAACTAGGTACCCAGATTTTCCCTTTTCTGGCCAGTACTTCACTACCTAAAAAAGAAAGAAACCCTGTAGAGTCGTTAGGTTATTTGGAAGCAGGAATATTGAAAAATGTCAATGCCTTTGTCGGGACTCGAATCACGGACCTCTGGAATACGCATCCAGCGTGCTGACCACTACACCACAAAGGCATTTGAAGAAGACAGGAGAAATACCTTATATACTCCCCCTTTTAAAGGGCGACTGGGGATTTAGGGACCCAATCGCCAAATCCAGTCGTTAGGTTATTTGGAAGCAGGAATATTGAAAAATGTGCAATGCCTTCTCCGGGACTCGAAACACGGACCCCTGGAATGCACATCCAGGGTGCTGACTATTACACTATGAAGACGGGAGAAATACCTTATAACCTCTCCAATTAAATGAATAATAGATGTTGTTATTAAATATAAATTTGCCCACTCTAAAATAAATGCATTTCAAATAATGTAACATTGCAAAGGATAAAATGAATGGGTTCTTTCTCATTAATAACATTTATTTTGAATCTTTCAACATTTTTAATATAAATGTTTTTCATACAGAGGCTGCAATTCAGTTGAACAATTTGGTTGAAAACATAACTTTCAGATTTGGGAAATCATAATATGCCACATAAGAAAAAAACTAATGAATGAAATTTCTGTAATTTTTATAATGAAGATTGGCTGCTAAATCTGATAATTTCTTGTGATGGGATTCTGAAGCAGAATTGCTATTCATAAGCAGTGACACTAACAGCGGTTAAAGTTTACAAAATTACACATTATTTAGGCAAAATAAATAGTTCTTTATGCACAGGGGTGACAGAGATAAATCCCAGATTTCGAACATAAATAACAAAAATTTATTTCACAGTTGGGAAGAAACAAGGTTTCCATATCTAACTTTTTGGATGGTGCCATGGTGCATGCAAGAAGCATGTCAATGAACATGTTACATGAAATGTTTCCTGGACATCTGATCTCAATCTGAAGGTATCATTCCATACCCAGATCATTACTTTGATCTTGCATCTTTCTTTTTTCTTTTTGCGGGGTACATAAAAAGAAAGTTTATTAAGGATGGACGAGGAAAAACAATGAACTGAAATGTTATCAAACAGGAAACTGGGGCAGTGCCACAATACAACATTATAAACTGTTACTTTAAAACACGCACTTCACTGTTGTCTCTCCTGCTGCGATCATAAACAGTGTTGTCTTCACCGTATAGCACTTATTTTCTCTACCTGATTTGAGACCGTAATTGAAGTCAGCCTTCATTCATGCACTTTTCACAAAATACTTCCTAAACAGAAATAAAGTGTGGGAGGGGATTAA
>KK118719.1:32290-54742 GCA_000611955.2 Stegodyphus mimosarum | reverse complement strand
AAATTTTTTTAAAAAAATTAAAAAACAAAAATTCTTCAATTTGATTGGTTTATTTCAAATTTTTAAAAAAACAGTTTTAGAGCTATTATTTTTAATTAAAATGGTCTGAAACCAATATATTTCGTTTAAATTTATGTTTAAAAAAAAGTTATATATTTTTGAGTTCCGAGTTATCAAGGAAGTGCCGAAAAAATTCAAATGCTGACACACTTACAATCCCACACACAACCACACAACAGTGAAATATATAAAAACATTTAAAATAGACATTATTAAGGAAAAAAAATTGTCATTGTGTATTAAATACATGATAAAAATTTGCAAAATGTCAAATACATGTATTTGATTGCGGCACACCTATATCCTACTCATGGCACGCCAGTGTGCCGCGGTACACCGGTTGCGGAGCACTGCTCTATACCACACTGTATAGTGAGCTTCCATATTGGATAACTGTGCACTTAACTTCTATCTTTGTCGCTACTTGGATGCTATTTTGTGTGTTTTCTTTTTATAGTATTAAAAAATGTAAATGTTCCGGAAATAGGCACGATCAAGGTGCCAAGTGAATTGTAGCAACAAATGTAAATTTAAACAAAAATGGAATTTAATCCACCTCGACAGCTAAGTTCCTTAAATATTACGAACTCAACATAATAGCATACTACGCAATTAGAATTCTTATTCTTCACTATGGATCGATGTTCTAAGCTATCAAGGATGTGCATAATCAGTATTTTCTCCTTTCTATGACTCAGTGTTCTTACATTAGTGTTTCTAATTTGTTTTTATTATGCATGCACACACGCACACAACAGTGTTCTTACATCAGTGTTTCTAATTTGTCTTTATTATGCATGCACGCATGTACACAGATATAAATTAGTTCAATTTATTATTTTTAAAGGGTCTTTATGGCAGAAAATAACTATTGTATATTCTTATGGTTAGAGCCAGCATCAGAAAAAGAAAATAATTAGCGCTTCTAAGGTTAATAACTACCTTCCATTCGTAAATCTTTCGATTAATAGAAATGAGAATCTTATTAGAAAAATGACAAAGTTATTTTTTTTAAATACCTTATAGATGCCATCATAGCGATTACCCTCTTCTGGGGAGTATTTTGAATGCTTTCGCCCTTTGCAGTTTCTAACAACTCTCACGGGTTTTCCATCCTTCCACTTCTTTGATTCTGCACCATCCTTACTCAAGGGTGCATTACAATTTATTGCAAGAGCTCTGAAATAAATAAGTAACAGAAAAATTCAGTTTATGTTGTACAATAAAATAACAAGAAAAAATTCAGCGTTTTTAAATTTACAACTTCCAATTAAGATATAAATTTTATTCTTTGAGCCAATATAATTTAGAAACTGAAGAAAATTAGGGACAGTTAAGTTTTGAAGTGTGAAGTCAAATGTATCGCTTAAGGTATAATATATATATCAAAATTATTATACTCTTATGTTATTTTATATATAATATGCAGCATTTATTTAAAACATTTTAAAGATAAATAAATCATCATTTGTAATTTTCCTGCTCTTGGCTTCCTAAATACTTAATTTCTGTTATTTGCTGTGCTAATCATGTTTCTTCAATTAAAATTGTTGATCTGAGAGCACATTTTTGTAACTTCATTTACTTAAGAAACTGCATGTAAAACTACATAAATCAAAGAAAAATATGCTTGAAAAATGAGAAAGAGAAAAATTTTGAATTGTATGTAATATATATATAATTGCAATTCAACACGCAATATTTAAGCCTTTGAATGTACTAATCTAGTGCAAATGCAGGTGAGATTGTTAGCATTTAATTTATCATGCTATCCGGGAAAGCACAATATGCTTGTGTGAAGGACTATTATAATTAGTAAAATTATTTAGCAAACAAAGTTAAAGAAAAATAAAAATAAATAACATTAAAACGTTAAATAGAAATTAAAATTAAACAAAATAAAACTTAATTTTTGAAATTAAGAATAAAAAATAATTTAAGCAGGGTGTCAGTCGGGTTGAAGTAGCACAAGCAGAAGTGGAGGGTGCATGCACAGTGAGAGCGAGCTGGTCACAGCTTGTCCTTCAGTGTATACAGTGGTCAGCAAGAATACCTACTCGGCACATCAAGCTACTTGTATTTTTTAATCAGCTGCATATCTCACAGGTATTTTTGGTATCAATTTTATAAGTTGTTAAAACTTTGTGCTGATGCTTTTATTATTATAAAACAAAGCATGTTTTTAGTTGCCACCTATCTTATATGGCTTATAAAGAAGAAGCACAGAAAAACAGAAGATGATGACCGTGAATTTAGAGTTGACTAGACATGGTTCATGTTTATACAAAACTCAAATGGCCTTTTGACATGTTTTATTAATTAAGAAGAATTAGTGCATAATAAAAAATCAAATTTGGAGAGACATTTAACAACTAAACACACATCTTCTGGCAATAAATGTAAAGCCAGTAATGCAAGGAAAAACGCTGTTGAGAAACCTAAGAAAAGTCAAGAAAAATCAATATGTGTATTTAATTATTGGGTGCAATTTTCCAATAATGTTAATATTGCATTCAAGAAATTGCTAAGAGAGGCAAGCCATACAAGATGGTGAATACAATAAATTTGTTTTATAAATGCATCAAAGAACTATTCGGGATTTTAGTATAAGGCAGAAATTCTTAAAATAATTGTAGTTATCACTGTCTGCTAAAACAGTAAAAGATAGAAAACAGTTAAAATATCTTCAAATATAACCAATTAGCAAATGGAAGATCTTAAATTCGTTTCAGCTTTAATAATAACTGTTGATGAATCTTGTGATATGAATGACACAGTGCAAGTTTAACTTTTTGCCCAATTTATTTGATCTATGGATCCTAATGAAGAACTTTTAGGATTATTGTCAGCGAAAGATCAAACACGTGGCAAGCATATTACAAATGTTGTAATTGAATGCACGGAGAAACATCATATTCCACTACACAAAATATGTCTCAATTTCGACAGAGCAAAAAGTATGACGGGAATAGGAAAAGGTTTCGTTTCTATTTTGAAAGAATAAATTAATCATGAGATACTTGATTACAATTGCATCATTCATCAAGAAGTGCTTTGCAATGTTATAAAGATTGTCAATACAAATAGTAGATAAAGCTCTTTATCACTGGCAATTTTTAGTTTAAATGGAGAATGAATATGCAGATCTTCTGCAACATAATACACTGGTTACACTAGGTCTCAAGAGATAATATTTTACTTCCTTATTAATAGAAAATTAAACACTTCTCTTTGAGAAGGCTGTTATATATCCTGAACTAAAGGATGATCAATGGATCCAAATATTTTATTTCATGGTGGACATTATGTCTTATCCCTTTACTCATTATTTTGAAAGAGAAACCTTAATTCCTTTTCCAAGGCTATTGCCAAGATAATAATTCAATCACTGATATTTAATACTTCAAAGCAACAGTTTTGAGGGGAACATTTCTACAGAGGACTTATGAATTCAGAAATAGCATAGGGAATTTAAATTTAGCCTTTGTTAAAAAGTATCTCAGTGCTGATGTAACAGAATTGAATTTTTTTCCCTCTTAATTTTTATTTAAGGACACACATTTTTTTTTTCACAGACACTTTTCAAATGCAATTACTGGAGTTAAAAAAAGAGGGGGGGGGGAATTATGCAGCTCCAAATCTGAATGCCTTAATACTGACATTAACAAAATGGAGAAAAATAGATGTGATCTTAGTTCACGGCAAAACTGGTCTGCTTTGAAAGACCTGGACAAAGCAGATATGGTAATTTTCAGCACCTGACTCATATGGTAAGTTGAAAAAACTAGTACTTGCTTTTCTTCCACTTTTTGGCTCTACATATTCATGTGGACAATCTTTTTAAAACATGAGCATTATCAAAAGTAAGGTTCATGCTTAAAATGTTTCATGTGAACAGACCTTCAAGAACATTCATGCTAGCAAGCAGTTGCACACGTCAGTCAACATTGATAGTAATCCTTGTGAACAAGCTGGCTACTTGGGCATTTTCATGATTTTTCCTACATGTTCCTACAGTTTACTTAGAAGGCAGTTTGTACTAGTTTCCCTTAGTAAATCCTCCTTAAAGGGATTCCTCTGCTTAAACAGATAACTCTTAAGTGCTTTGCCATAACCAAACCAAACTTTCAAGACTATTCATGAATATTTATTTCATGAATGAACAAGCCTTTTTCAAGCATGAGCTTTATCAAAAATAAGGCTCATCAGAAATCATCTTATTGATAAGAAACAGCCTGGAACACCGTTTGAAATTAAAAGCAATAGCATACAATCCCTGACTTATCCAAACTTCAACTTCATTTGACTTCTAGATGATTACCCAAAATTATGCGATAGTTGTAAAATCAACGATGTTTCTATGCAGAACGTTTCAGTTTCAGATGCATGTCAAACAAAAAAGTGAATCAAATTACAGCTTATACAGATTTATGCTAATAAATTATTGTTTCTTCAATATACAGGTATTTTATTTAGTGACTAAATGAAATTAAGAAATAAAGATTTTCCACATATTTTGTTATATAAAAATATCAAAATGTGCAAGTGTAAAGCATAAAGGGGGGGACAGAGGTTTCTTGTAATCGGGAGGTCTGGATTGGTCATAAATACTATCTAAAACAAAATAATAACTGTGCTTTAACAGTCAAATTACATTGAAATTAAATTATATCAAATACCAAAATTATAACTTTCTAAAGTTTTACAAAAACACAGTAGAAAAAGTTGAGCATAACTAATTTTTAGAACTAAAGAAAACTGAAGAAATCAAGGCCAAATGGTCAATTCATTAGAACAGTCAGACCCAATCATTTTTTCTCCTGTAAGGGGATGGAAAAAAATGATTTAATTTTAAAAGAGAAAATTAAATTATGATAGATAGCCAGGTAAATGCCTCTGATGCCATGCAATTTTTAAACCTCGAAAGCAAGTTATAAAAAATTGTATAGAACTATCCCCTACATGATCTGAACAACCAAAATAAATAAATAAATAAATAAATAAACAAAGCACTTTATTCAAAATGTGGAATAAAAGTAAACTCCGAACAAGGTACAAAATTATGTAAGTACATAAATCAAATAAATATATCAAAATGACACTCTGCCTCCAAAAAGGTTAAAACAACTTTTAACAATGTTGAGTGTCAACAAACTCCTAATATATAGTTGAAAAATGCTAAATAATAAGAGAAAGATTATTGAGATACTGACGTGTTATTGTAATAATGACTCGAGACATTGTATAAATATATAGTTCTGGATACTGTTTAATATTCTTGAAATATTCAAAATACTTCCTTAATGTTCACGTTTAAATCTTATCTAAACCAAGAAATGAAACAAATTTTGAAAATAAAATACTACTTTAAAACAACTGAAATTTGTAACGCAAGATGATCAAAGGAAAAAATAAGCTAAAAGAAATAAAAAGATCTAGCTGATCGCCTGTCAAAAAAATGTAACTATGTTTTTGAAAACTTATTAATAATCCAGTAAAATATTAGAAAATTCTCAGATTTATTATTTTACTAAATAATAAGCATTTAAACACCTTTGTAATTATGACTATCCTCTTGAAAGAATAATTTTTAAGCTCAATATTTTATTTATTTATGATAAGGACATTACGTAAACATACAATTTAAAGAAACTACACACTTTATAGTGTCAGTTTAATGGATTTAAAAATTTGACATTATTTTCAGAAAACGAAAATGTTCAGACTTTTTGGGGACACTGTAAATATTCTTATTTTCAGTTTTCAGATAAAAGAAAGGCATAGAAGCTGTATATAAATTTTTAAAAATGATGCGACGGCATTTCATAATAATTCATAGTTTATTTAACAGTTTCATATACTTCCTTGTCATTTATTTCGGTTCAAGGAAAAATATCCACATTATGTATACATATTACTGCAATACAGATGTAAATTATATTCTTACATCTCAGTGTTCAAAGAGATATTGAAATACAAACATGTAATTACAATTAAAATAAAAGATTTTAAAAATTACACTTCTGTATCACCTAAATATTGGTATAGTAAAATGTTCGACCAGAATAACAGAATATATAAATAAGTTTTTACTTGTTCATTCGAGTGAGTGTTTGATCACATGACTGCTCAGCACAACGTTTATTTCCAGATAAATCCCTGCCTCCACTCCCAGTATACTTAAATTCTTCACCATCGTCCTAGAAGATATTTTATTCATTTTTAGATTAAAATAAAAAAAAATAATAATTCACTCCATTTTGTAAAATATTACATAAAGTTTTGCTCTTAAATATACTGATTTCAAGTACCCCTACAAAATTATCAGTAAACATTCTGACTGACTTATATTTGATTTTATATAATCATATGAAAATACATTTGATACATCCATTTATTTAATTGAAGGAAATATAATGACCAGATCATCTTCATATCCTCCAGACAGTACAATAGAATATGCACCATCACTTTCCCTTCCATGTATGCCTGCAACATGAGGTCGATGAACACCACTTTCTGAAACCTAGAACAAATACTACTACTTACTATCAAAAGGTAATTTTTAAAAATCAGAACAGCAGTGTATTATTAAAACACACACAGTAATAAATACATGCAATAATAAATATTAATTTATAAACTACACAGTAATATTCCAAAATTATGGAGTAATTTGCTCTCAGATCAACAATGGAACCTGACGCACATTTTTCATAGATATTGTGTCAAAATAGAAGCATAATATCAGAGGATTAATTGTCACCAAAATAAGTAAATAAATAAAAAGAAAAAATATAAAGACCACATTCTGATGCAAATAGAATTAAAATTATGTCTAGTGTGTTAAACAAAAATAACTAAAAATTCACAATTATATATAATTTGCATCATAGATTATTTTGTAATGAAAAAAAATCTTTGAAGATAAGAAAGAAATCGTGCATTAAAATGGGTGAGAATACAATATTCTTTGTTTAATAATTGTACTTGGTGCTGGCCTAAATGTTGTACGAGCTCAAATATTTTCATCCTTAAGTTGATGAGATTTAACACTTTGCTTATTATCAAGCATAATACATTTTTAATGTCTTGATTACTCTTTGATTGATGGAAGCACACAGTAAAGCACATTCAGAGTAAAAGAAAAATTTTCATTTTTATGTTAAAATCTGAAATTAGCCGGGACAACTATCAATGATTATTGTAATACATGTGGTTCATACGTGTCAACGTTTTCTTCAGTGTAAGTCTTAAGGTCAACAATAACACTTACTTTTCAGAATAAAATGGTAGCAGAGCTAATCCTTAAACATAGAAACAACTATCAAGAGTGCAAAAAAAAATTCCTCTGAGCATATCTAAATGAAAGATGGGGGGAAAACCCTCATTTTTGGTCAGCGACAAAATGATACTTGTTAAGTAAGAATATGACTGCACATATATTTGTCATTCTAGTTGAATCCTGGAAAAGGTATGGATCTTTGGGAGCATCATAGTGTCTGTACAGTATACGGACACTTAATATACTGTCAAGCCGGAATTCTTTTGAGCAGTTTGGCACAATGAGAAGATAGGAGGATGACCACTAGATCCATTGACAGAAGCCCTCAATCAAAATTGGGGCACAATACACGTTTACTGAGAGGAATTTTAAATGTGCACCTTGAACAAAAAAAAGGGAGGAAAGAGAGAGAGTTCTATATCTCTCATTCTACTATACTGATGCCAAGATTTAATTTGTGTTTTCCATGCTTCAAAAGTACAACTTAGGATACATATTAGATTTATATATAGCCATTATTCTAACATAGGTACTTTGACACAAAATCGGACCTTTTTCTGAAATAACATACCAATTTTTTTCCATATTTCAATTCTATGACTCAAATTATGACAAACTGCTAAGTTTTGTAAAGCCTTTAAGGAAATTATGTTTAGTTCTGGTTTCATCAACAGATGGCGACAGCAGCTTGTCCAGGCCTGGTAAGAAAGCCTGTCCAGGCTTTCTTACCTTATCTTATCTAATCATTATATATTATCTTGTTCATTTGCGCTTTTGCAGCTGAGGATGGTGGTTCAGTAAAAAACATCGAAACTAGTCCTGTGAAAATTTGAAAATATAACTTCTAAATTAATATTGCATCTACTATTTAACTTTGTTCTAAGCATGGCTTCTTGTGCAGTAGTATAATGCGTGCAAGGAAGAGGCAATGTTACGAATTTTATACATATGCAAATAATTTTAGTGAAATTGTAGTATCTCTTTAATAGAGCAAAAAAGACCTCAAGAGAGTGAGCTTCACTAAAAAAATAAGGTTACATGGGCAAGTACATTTGAAGTAAATGATTCAGTAAGATAGCACCAAGATGGCCGCACTGACAAAATTGGCAAGAAATCGCCAGAAGTTGCTATACATGGCAACCATTTGGTGATATTTTGGTCTTATCCTTGTATAACCATAATCAGTCTGATCCCTGTAACTGTAATTCACCTGGCACTATAGAGATCTCTGTTTCAGCTTCTCTCTATAAATGTATTTTGCACTGCCACTGTGTTTAATGTTCTTAGAAGTTAGAAGTGACAATTACTGATTGTGGTCTGTCATACTGAGAAGAGCAGCACAAGTACTTTTGTGAAAAGTTCGAGAATTGTAAAGTGTTTCTTTTGGGAAAATAAATTTTATCAAGCTACCATTGGTTTTGTGTGCATTCAGTCTGTTACAAACCCATAGACACGTAACATTATCCTTGTATTCAAGCAGTGTAAGTATTAATGTAAATAATGTATTTAGTGTTACATGCTCTCTTTTGGATAGATCAATTAAGATTTGTATTATAAAAAATTGGATCATATTTCTCCTAGACTCAAAAAATCAAATCTCTCTATTCTCAAAAAATCATTACATAACTCATTAAAACATGCAGAGTAAAATATATAAATTTATAAAATGTTTAATTCAAGCAGTGACTCTTACAAGAACTGCTTGCAACAACTTTTCAAAATATTTAAACTCATGTTTGTTACAAATAAAGCAGTAGCAAATGCTTCTGTGGATAAGAAAAAATATCCCATACTTAAAATTGTTTAATTTATATAAAAGAGTATGCTTATTTATCCAACACATAATAAAATAAGAGCAATTTAATTTTTCTTTGTCAGATTATTAAGCATACAGAAAGCTTACCTGCACACGAAATTTCCACATAGTCCCAACTTCAACTCCAGGTATAGGGCCAAAGTGGTTTGGTGGGACAATAGTACATTCTTTTGTTCTGCCAACACAAGCCATGCCTTT
This sequence comes from Stegodyphus mimosarum, assembly GCA_000611955.2. NCBI lineage: Eukaryota > Metazoa > Arthropoda > Arachnida > Araneae > Eresidae > Stegodyphus > Stegodyphus mimosarum. The sequence goes on along the minus strand of KK118719.1, from coordinate 45,383 downwards.
ACCCCAATCTCGGGATGTTGAACTTGTTGCAGAAGCCATTTTTGATTTCTTCTTACTAGCTTTCAATTTTTCTCCTGCCCGAACAACTTCAGTTTCATCATTTTTACATTCAGGACAGTACCTAAAGTAAAACAATTCAGCACATTTTATTTTATCTACACGGCTAATAAATAATACATCCATGCACTGCAAGTAAATAATACAGCCATGCATTCTCTGCAAATTCACAGGGTTTTCAAAGTCTATACAAAGAATTTTCAAAAAATTTTTATATTCCTTCCCGAATTTTTTTGGTGTTCAGATTTATTAAACAAAAATTTTAAAAACATTTATATATCTAAAAAATCAACAATCTATTTACCTGAAATGAGTTCACTTACACTATTTAATTGGCTATCAAGGATACATGAACAACAATTAGGTCCAGCTTGAACATTATTAGATTTTTACGATCTATTTTTATTGTGCTGTTTCTAAATAATTTTCCTCCCTCCTCAATATTGGTATTTGCCAAAGTAAGGATACATGAACAACAATTATGTCCAGCCTTTTCAGCTAAAACATTATTAGATTTTTACAATCTATTTTTATTATGCTGTTCCTAAATAATTTTCCTGCCTCTTCAATATCGGTATTTACCAAAGTAATAGTAAATATTTTTGTTCATACACAAATGAACATTCTTTTACACCTTCTGTCATGCTTGCTTTGGGAACATTATTTTTCAAACTACCAGAACATAAGCAGCACTGGTTTCACAATATGCTTTGATCACGTTTCAAAAGAAAACTCCCCCCCCTAGCAAAATCAGAAAAATTTTTAAACATTTTTTTTTAATTGTTCAATCTACAAAAATAAAAAGTTGTTACATCTAAAGATGAATACTGTTTAGTACTAGTATTATAAATTTATAGACTCCATTAGACTATAGTTAGAATTAGTAAGGAAAAAAAAAATCATTTACGCTGTGTACAGGCCAATAATTTTATCCTTTATGTTTCATGTGTTTGAAATGAACAATCTCACGTGTTTCTGTTTTTCTCAGTAGTTATGAATCACAATTAGATCTTGGAGACCCATTACTGCCACATCTCTGGAAAAGTAATAAGCTCAATGGATGTGTGAGGTTTTGGTGAATACCTTTTGTCAATGCAAATCCTTTGCATTTCTAATACAAGTTTTATATTACATTTTGAATTATCTACAGCTTAAGATCTAGAGAGACAGGAACAGTTGTCTCAATAGAGAGCTGGGATAGACAATATGGTTGTGCTACCTGGAAGAAAAATTTAGGTTTATTTTATTATGGCATGACAGGAATTTTTATTCTATTGCACCAATAATATAATTTAGGGGCTGTTCTGGTTAAAAATACCAAGCGATAAGTAAATTTGGACTGCAGAAGAAAGACTCATTTGGCTACTGTAAAATCTAACTGCCCACAGAGTAATTTTCTTCCTCAAAACTGTGGTGAAGTGGCACAGTTAGTGTGACTATGGAGAAAATTAGGACTACAGTTAAGGCTATAGTAAAATCCTAACATCCTGCCCACATGTACCTGTACCAGTACTGTAAAACTTGGGAGGAAAAAAAAAAGTTGTAATTGAAGTTCAAAGAAGACTCCTTTAAGGCTTGGGCATCAATTTAGTCTCCCCAAGCAACCCAGACAGCAGTTAGTTTGTACTACAGAGCAAGACAAATTATTTTAACATTTTTTTTACAAGTCAAAATGCCAAGATTTCCTAAAACATTCAGTTAAAAAAAAAAAAAAAGATAATACATTACTATGTTTATCCAATTTTTTGCTGCTTCTTGCCATTCATAATGTTCAGTTCTTATTGCTGTTTCTTATAAAATTGTGGAGATATGAAAAGCTACATCAAATAAACGCTAGCGCTTCACAGCAGCACAAGTAATACATCACCTAGTGTTTTCCAAGTTAAAAATTAGCTGAATACATATGATCAAATCAACATAATTTTGAGGTGTTGGTATGCCAGGAATGAAGACTAAAGGAAACCAGCTTATTATACATAATGATAGTGGTCTTCAAACTGGTGGCCCACGGACCATATATGGCCCCTAAAACAATCTTATGCCACCAACAAAAATATTTCAATTACGAACTGATTGCAAATACAAAGATTTTGACTATTTGAAGTTCGAATTTACATTATTTTCATTTCCATTAAAAACTAACGTGAATAACATATCAGAAAATCTATAAATGGAGCTAACTAATTTAAAAGTGTGGTAGAATTTTTTTAACAAAAACTTTTGTAGATACAGATGTCATAAACATTTATGTCTTCATAAAAAAAAATTACAAATTTTTGTAATAAGAACAATCTTTTTGTTCAGGAAGGCATTTATATGTGAATAATGTTTTTTCACAGTTAAGATTTAATAAGGAAAAACCAGATTCATCAAGAGGTATAAAATGGGACAGTTCTATATCTCCCGTTCTACAAGGCTTTTTGATGAAATTCAAATTGCGTTTTTCAAGTCTTGAAAGTGCAACTTAGGATACATATTAGATTTATGTATAGCATTATTTTAATATAGGTATTTTGACACAAAATCGGACTTTTTCTGAAATGGCATGCCAGTTTTGTTCATATTTCGATTCTACAACTCAAATTATGCCTAAATATTAAATTTTGTAAAATTTGGTGCAAAATTCACAGAGAAATTCAAAAATTTATCTTGCCCCCCCCCTTTTTTTTCAGTCTACGCCAAGAATAATTTACTTGGAGAACTTCTTGATTTATAGCAACCTATTTTAGTTTCTCTTTTTTTCATTGCACACAAGCAGAAAAGTCACCACTCATATTTTCAAATAATTTTAACAAAGTGTGTAAACCACATTTGGTGTTATTATCACTTTAAACATATATGCAAAATTTCAAAACGTGCAAATATGTAAATTCATGTATATCTTAGAAAATTTTGAATAAAAATCTCTGATTTTTTGCAGGTGCCTAGAAATATATCTACTTTAAGATGATGTTAAAAATTTCGTAGGTTATAATACAAAAATTTTTTCGAAAGATTTAGGAAAATATTTAAAAATACAAATTTTAAAAATAAATCATAAAAAATGTGCAAAATATATTTGGATTAAGCCTAAATTTCAAATTCCGAAAGAAGGAATCAAGTAAGTTTAATAAAAAAAAGAGGTATTAATAAATATATATCAAATTCAATTAACATTGAGGAGCTAAAATTTTTTCAGAGATAGTATTTTTAAAAACCACTTATGTGATTTTTACAAAACTTGGTAGTTTAGCATAATTTAAGCCGTAGAATTGAAATACGGAATAAAATCGGCATGCCGTCAGATTTTGTGTCAAATTACCTATATTAGAACAATACTATATATAGATCTAATACATACCCTATATCGTGCTTTCGAGACAAAAATGCAAGTTGAATTTTGTCAATCGGCCGAGTAGAACAGGAGATATAGAACTATCCTTTTTTTTTTTTCCTTTTTTTTTTTTTTTTTTCTTAAATCAACAACATCCAGTATCAAGCCATAGTAAGAAATAAAAGAAGTTTATAATTATTTGCATACAAATATTAATTTTTTATCTACGCATCAAAGAAAAATTTCGTAAATAAAAATAGAGACCAAGTGTCATTATTTTGTCTGAAGTTTTATTCTTTGTGGAAAATTTTACATGAAATGTTAATAGCGCTTTCAAGTCAAATTAAAGTAAGTTATTTTATGATTAAATTAAACATGTTAGAACTATTTTAAATAAACATTAATCTGAAAATTTAGTACTTAGTTATCAATATATTTGCATTACAGACTGTAAGAAAAAAAAAAAATTCCAGGTAACCAATTTCAGATAGAAAATAAACATACATTTGAACTTTTCCCCTTTGTGACATTATTATTATTTAAGTATGTTTTGAAACACAAGTAGTGAGGAAAATTTAAAACATTGTGCACTTTATTAAAAAAAATTCTAGCCCATCATCTCCTTTTAAATCATGCATGTGGCCCACGGACAATATGAGTTTAAGACCACTGCCTTATGCTATGCTACATCATTATTCCAAAAGCCCAGCTGGAATGATGTTCTCTCATGAAGGCTTGTGAATATGTTTCTCTCAGAAAGGCATGTGACATTCACTACATGTTCACCACACAAATCTCTAACTATCACTACTTCTGAGATACAAGCAAGATTCATTGCTGAAGAAGATATCTCCATTTCAGCTTTCATTGCTACCTGCAGATACACTATGGAGGCTTTTAAAACATTGGCCTGAGATCAATGGCATACCTATCTATAGTTACCTCTCTCATACACCAATATTGCACAGGTTCTCCTGTTGGTCTGTGTAGTCTCCAGTTGTTTTATGTTTGTTTATCAGCACAGGCTCCTAACTTTATTATTGGCACAATGGAATAAGAATTGCTATCATGCTTAACTAAAATTTACTGAATCTTCTGACCTCACAATGGGATATCCAAGTTCACTAGCAGTTAAATTCCACATGACTAAACATCATTCTTTTAATTCAGCTGAAAAATTTTAATATGGTTTATTCAGCAGAACTAATCATTTAAGACAGCTTTTGATTCACTCATATGAGCAACATCTCACTGACATAGATTTTAACCCATCCAAGCATATCAACTTAAAATTACCATTCTTAATGAAGAGGGGATTAACTTGCTTGATAAATGAAGCCAATGTATAGAGTAAGGAAGATCTTTTTTTAAAATAAACAAATTCGTTAAAGAAGATCATGCATTAATTTGTACACCCAATACTAGTTAACAAAATTCATTTAAAAAATTGAAATAATATGAACTATTGCATGGATTTTTTTTGTTGAATGTATGTGTACTAATATGTGCCTGAAAATTTTAAAAAAGCAATCACAAATCACAAGATTAGCATTAAATACAAAATTATATAAAACCTCAATACTACATCTTGCATACTCTCTCTGCTTGTGACAGAAACTGAATTCCAGTATAAAATGGAAATGAAATGAAAATTAAAAGAAATCAAATAATTCAAAACAACTCATGCAGATGAGTAAATTGTAGGCTGCCAAAAGAAAGATAGCATGTGGAAAAAAAAGGGGGATTACTTGAGGGGGGGACATTAGGTTGTCAATTGAAAACTAATCTGATGCTTTCAAAGTTTTATCAAACATTCCTATCAGATTAAGGTCAAGGATGAAACAATAATTACAGCACAAAACTATATCTAAGGTGGAAATTTCTCTGAATCAGCACTAGAATTTCATATTTATAAAATCAGATTTTGCCATAACTTTTGAATTAAATGAATAAAGAACTTTACTGCTAATTTAGAGGAGAGGACTTCGAAACAAAATTTCCTGAAATTCTGTCTTATAGAAAGAAATTTGGTGGTCTGGGGGCAAACTAGCAATGTATAGTATTTTGCAGCAATTTTTAAGGCATACTTTTGTAGTATTTGGTGCAGCACTTCAAAACTCATTTTATTCTCTCACTCATCAATGCATGAAATAACCATGTGTAAATGAAAGCTTTCAATATTCATTCTGCATGAAAAATCTGAATACAGAAAAAAGCGAGCATCATTAACTTTTCCTCAGGATGACTTACTTTTTCATTCCACGGATGACAAAAATTCAAGTACCTTGTCAAGTTTGTCAGAACATTTTACAACCTTAAAAAAGCGTACAAATTTTCAAGAACTTTTGATACCTTTCAAGAAGTATATGAACTCATAAGAACACAGAAAAGAAAAGATTTTGCATAATTAATTCTGCAAAATGCTTATAATTAGAGATGGAATGAATCCTAAATATTTTGAAATAATAATCCAAATCCTCAAAGCTTGATGGATATCTTGATCCCTTACATGATAATAAGAAGGAAAGAGATAAATAAGTTTTTATTTAAAATTAAAATATAATTAAATAATAATTAAAGCAAAATTTAAAAACTGAATTTGATGAAAAAGAAATTTAAGAATAGAAGAATAGTTTTTAAAAATGCAGCTACACAAGTGGTCTCAAAAATTCATATACAGACTTTAAGGAGAGAAAAAACTGGAATAATGTATATTTATTTGAATAGAAAAACAGGATCATAAGCAGATAGGTGGTACTAAACATCAGCACTTCAGGTACAGTGTTTCCTCATCAAAGCTTGTGAAATCATATGGAGAATATGCATTATTTTACAAACACTGTGACAGTCTTTGTGCCTGGATGAGTTGACGGTAAAGGATGAGCCATTGCTAATAGCCATGAAAATTCGAGTATCTTCAAAAATGTTCTGTAATCCATGCAGTGTTAGTGTCAAACATGCATCACTACAAACGGTCGGAACTTAAATACTACTTGTGAAACCTTATTCTATGTCTACCAATTGTTGTACTATTAAATTTCATGTAATAAAGTCCTTTAGACTGCTTTCTGTATTGTTTTCCTGCTGGATCTCATCTACCTCCTGTGAACAGTATGTCAGGACATACTTTTTCCAATGTCAAGATGATTCTTATGTTTTCTTCCTTTTTTTAAAGTCTGTATGCTGAAACAATCTATATTTATTAAGGAGATATATAAAAGAAAACTATTTAATCTTGCTGTTCTTTTCTAAATATAATTTAACAAAAATATTTGAACACTAATGCATATTTTTACATTTTCCCATAATTTTTTTTTTTTATCAAAATAAAGGTAGAGGCCGAGAAGCTTTTAAAAAATGAACTGCATAGATGATATACTGAAACACTATGGAACTCGGGGCCGACACACACTGAAAATGCTAATCTACTCAGTACTGAAAGCTTAATAATCATATTCTTTTCTCTGATGAATATTTCTATGGGACATCAATAAAATTAATTTTTCCAAAGTTTTGAGTTAAAAAGTTTAACAACTTTTTAGGTTAAAACTTGAAATGCAAAATATACACAAAGATTTGAGATTTAAAATTTCTTATCTATGCTAACAACACATAAAATTTTACTAACTTACCACTCATCAGCATCAGGTAGTTCAAGCAAGGGAGGTTGTAAGCACCACATATGATAAGGAAGATCACACTCATCACACATAATTTGCTTCTCAGGTGAATCTTTACCACCACATACATGGCAACTGCATATTTTGCATTTCTTCGAAGGAATATCTTTACAGTGTGAGCATGCTGGCAATTTTTTCCCTTTAAGAAAGCAACTTTTATCAGGTTGGATAAACATATGAAATCTAAAATCTTCATTAAATTTCACTTTTATTATCCATAATACACCTCTGTTCATACAACTACCTCTAACTTCTGTTCTACTTGAATTTATACAATTTATAAGAACTCGTATAAAAATTTTAAATGAAAAAAAATTCTAGTTTTTTTAACAAATGCTAAAATATTGAAAAATCCAATTTTTACATCATATTTCTGGATAAATAAACTTTCATACAACACAAGCGTAAGCAGGAATTTTTAAAATTTATCTTCTATGAAAAATTAAACAATTCCCTAAAATTTATTTAATTAAGTTTTAAGTAAAACTATGTTTGAAATGCTGGAAGTTATGTGACTTTCAGTATGTTCTAATTACTCAATCTACTTCTAAACTTTGTATCACGTAGAATTAAATAAAATATGACAGATTTATATGAATTATTACTTTTAAAATTCCTAACTTCCTATGGAAACAGTAACAATTACGATAATTTTTGTTTGGACAGGAAGGCACTGTTCAGTTATCTGTATTATATCTTTGTGGCATTTTCTTTGGTTATAAAATAAATACCCTGATTATCATTCTCATTTTCAAAGAAGTTGCATGTTGTAAACATACACAAAACAACAACAATGAAAGGGAAAAAAAGAGGGGAAGAAAACAAATTAAAAGACAAATAAAAAAATATAAAATGCATGATTTTTTTTCAGTGCAAAACACAATCTAGTAATCATAACTGCACTGAAAAGTTTTTTCTCTTGCAAGGATTTTTGCCAGATTAACTCCACTAAAAACTTTTTTTGTAATACCACTAGGCAAAACCCCATAATTGTCCAACCTAGAAAATAAATGTAATAGGTATCTAACAAGTGTATCCATTTCTTCTTGCAAGAAACCACAGAAAAATTAGTGTACAAAATTATATGCTCAACCTCAAATATCCAGATTTACAGCAAGAAGGAAGAGTAGAAAAGATATAAATGACAGTGTTGTTGAAGATGTCTCTTTTCTTGCCCAAAAAGTATGAATGAAGAAACCAAAAAGTACTCAAAGAATTTATCTGATACATAATTATACTCGGTAATAATGTGCATAAATAATTCCTCTTGCACTCAGAAAATGAAATATTGCAATTTAAACTATAAATTAAAACATAAATAATAAATATATCTCTATTTCAACTTGAAATAAAATGCTATTTTAACTCAGGTTGATTCGAAATGCAATTGCAAAATAATAATAAAGGTATAATGCATAGCAGAGTTATAAAAAATCTTAATATAATCTAACTAATAACAAGTGTGTAGATCAGTGTAATTTACATTAGAAATATAATTTTGGCAGAAAATTAAATTTGCCATATTGTTTGGTTTACGTGCTGTCAAGATTTTGATATGATTACAAATATCATCTGCAAGGATACTTTTCCATTACCGAAAGACAGACAATAAGTAGAAAATGAAATGATCTATTTATATAAAGTTGGGGACTCAAGGTGCTGAAATCTCAGCTTTATATTTGGAATCATTTAATTCCAACATATTGTTCAACTGCCTGAGAAAATCCCTACTATAAATATGAAGCATCTTTCAAACTGTCTATAGCTTAAATCCTCCATCATACATTTGATAAATATATTACATTCGCATATATTTTTCAAAAACAGTTAACTTAAAATTGTAATTTAGACATATTGGAGAAAAACTTCATAAATTCAGGAAAGATATATCTATTAAAAAAAATACTAGAAAAGAAACACTTGAAGAATATGTAATGGAATGTAACATTTTTAACAGTTCTTATAAAAGTTATTCAGCCTGAAGCACAAATTATGTTTAGGAATCAAGACATTATTAGGTATTTATGCAATTTTACATTTTAAGGATTTTAAGACATTTCAGTTTTGTTACAAAAAATTTTACTTTTTCATTTAAATAAAAGTTTTTTGCATCATTTTTTTTAATCAAAAATAACTTTGCATTATTTTTAATGTCCAAAGCAAATAAAGATACTGATTAAAAAGTATTGTATCGAAAACTTTATCACATTACTAGTTTCAGCTTAAATCATTAATTTGCTAGATATGTTACTTTAGACACAGAAAGAAAATTATGCTTAAGCCATAAATAGATTAATTTACTGACTTAATGCTGATGAATTTATTTATTATATTAAAAAGTAAAATACAGCCATAACTACTATAGGATAAATTTTAATCATCACTCATGATGCATGATTTATGAGCAATGCAAAAGCTAAGCACATACAAATTGATTTGGCACAAATCAAGCGACATCTGCATTATGAATTACTTACTTAAAGGTATGTCCTCTTTTTCAACTGTATTTTCTTCAACCATAACTGTATTCTTTTCGATAGCAAACATTTCATCAGTTGCACGAATTTTGCAGTCTTCTAACTTAATTTGATCAGGGCTATTATTGAAAAAAAAAAGGAGGATATCAGAATTAAAAATATTTTCTTTTTTTACATGCAATGAATATGTCATAAAAAGCCATAATATTATAATTCTATCCATTAAAAATTTTATATCAAAGAAATTCCAATTTAAGTCATATTTATGAATTGATTATTCGCCTACCAAATTTTGTCTTATTTCAAATTTTGTTTAATTCATCTACAACATGATAATTAATCTTTGTCACTGATAAGTTGTAATAATAACTGTACAGTCAAACCTTACTTAATGAACACCTCCCGTAATAAATTATCTGCATAACAAGCACTATTTCGCAGAACAAGTGACATGGAGGCATCGTGACATCACATGCAGGATCCTGCCTGTGTCTCGGCTATTAGACTGTGCTTAGTACTCGTTCAGCTACTGTCTTATTATCGCATGTGAAAAATATATTAAGACACGTTATTGTTTTTGTTCATTTGCTTTTTAGTGCAAAACATGTTTGCACGCTTGACCCCAAAGAAAATGATGCAAGACAGAGATAAGAGAAGTAAAATCAAATGGTAAATTAGAACGAGGTGTGAGTACACCTAGTACATTATCAGTCTACATCAACAATTTACACTATCTTCAAATACAAGGATAAGATTATGGAGACTGATGCTTCAAAGAATATCACAAGAATTTCTAAATAACAGCTATATATTCTTGGCAATGTTGAAAGTTTACTTCTCAGAAAAGCAAATGCAAAACAGAAGAAAAGAAGTGTATAAGCTGTGGGTGGTTTGAGAAGCTTAAGAGATGAACCAGCATCCACAGTATTGTGAAGCATGGAGAGAAGCAGCAAACTCAGTAATAAAAACAACCAAGAACTTCATTGACATATTCATGAAGCCTGTGGTGAACTTATATTAAAGCACAGAAGAAAGCATTTCCAGGCCATAAGCCAATGAAAGACTGTCTCAACTGTTGCTTTGCAAATGCAAGGAGAGATTTGAAAATTAGACTGCTGCTTGTTTGCAATTCAGGCACTCTATGAGTTTTCAAGAAATATAAAGTTCAGAAGATCAAGCTTAAAGTCATGTGGAGATCCAATAATAAGGCATGGATAGCATGTAGCCTTTCTAAATTGAATCAGTATTCGGTCCATCTTTAAAAAAAACATCTGTTTGAGATGAATTTGCCACATCATGTTATGGGCACACTTGTTATGGACTTATTATGGACCACTTGTTAAGGACAACACTCCTGCACATCCTCCAGATCTAGAAGATGACCTCCTCAAAGAGTTTAAATTCATCAAGATCTAGTTCTTGCCTCTGAACACTATTCCTATACTGTAGCCCATGGACAATGGGTCATTTCAAATTTTAAAAAGGCACTACAATAAAGTCCCCTTCAAGCATTGAAAGGCAAGCATTAAAGTCCCTTTCAAGCCTATAGCTATATTTGATAAATAATATTCAAAAACAAAAACAAAAAAAAATTATTGAAATTTTGTATCTAGAAGTAGAGATAATAATCATTTTGAAAATTTTTTTAAAAAGTATTTTTTATTCTTTTCATAAAATGGAAAAGCTAGTTTTGATACATTTATTTACATACAGAAAGGGGGGAAAACTGTAAGCTAAAATGGGACAACTGAGATATGCACTAGAAACATAATAACCTTTTTTTATTCAGATGGAAAATATCTAACCTATATACTATATATATAACCTTAAGTATTAATACAATTAACACTGGTAGAAATTGATAAATAAATGCACCATATAAATTTCAAATGCACCAAACTCTGATAAATAATAATAATAATAATAATAATAATAATAATAATAATTTCAAGAAACCACATGCATAACAATTCTATAATTTCAATAAGCCATTTAAATTTTTATATATGTTCTTTCTGTTGTGCCTTTTTGTTTCTTTTTGTCTTAAACTTAATTTTGAAACATGCTTGCGACATTTGCTTGATGTAGAAGAAAATATAATGTAGAATTTTGCCATAAAATTACTTTTCCTACATGAAAGGAATAAATGCTTTGAGATTATTCTTAAAACATTTGCCATGAAAATTTTATTAGAGAAAAGGAAACAAAAACCTACTTGTAATTATGTCTATTAATTAATTTTGTTAATAAATACCTAATTAAAATAGAAAATATGTATGTAATAAGGATTTTTACAATTATAAGTCATTATTATTCTTCCTTTATTAAAAATTCCTAAACTGTGCCAGGGTGATTGCACTAATATGTGTCACACAGTCAAGATTTAATTTGAGTAAAAGTGGTGGAAATTACCAGACAGAACAAGTGAACTCTTAATTAATAGGGGGCAGATTAAATATGCTACGAGTTAACTGAGCCGCATTAAAAAAACAGTTAAGTTTGTTTATTGCAGAATTATGATTTAAAATTTTATCAAATCATCATAATAAACCATATTTTCTACAGGTAATATAAAAACGGCAAAGAAAATGCATGGAATAACAGAAGTGATAACAGATCATGTCACAGAAATTCATTTGGGAATTGTTTTTACCCATTACAATGCACAATTTAAAAGTAAATAAATTTACATTAATGTTTGTGAAAACTGCTATACAAACTGAAGAAAATTTACAGGAAACGTAAAGTGAGGTAAGACATACGAATCATTTAGAAATACAAAGCAATTGCGCATACGTGGAATGAGAACCGGCCACTTATTCATTCTTATTATTATGAAGAACTGTAAAGTTGTGTTGAAATATGGTTATCAATCTCTGTCTCCAGTGAACATTTAATTAGTGAACAATATGCCTCGAGCAGAGGGTGCCATACCAACAACTAATGGAATTTGAATGAGGCCACATCGCCAGTACATGATAGGGTGGACTTACATATCGAGCAATCATGCAATGTAATGCAATAATAGTGACACGTGTTTGGAAAAAATGACAGGGGAAAATCAAACAAGGTGAAATCCTCGCAGTGGGGTACGTATTAGCACAACGGAAAAGGATGGGAGATACTTCATCTGCATGGCTGTGACATATCATACAGCATCCTCTCGTGTGTTAGCACAATGTTGGAGCATGGCTACAGGGGTCCCTCTACACAGGATTTTCGTGTCTCTGAATAACAGATGCCTCTGACTTCAATGGGCACAGCAACACAGTACGTGGTGTGCCCTATGGCAACAAATTGTTTTCTCCGATGAATATCACTATGATCTCGAGTACAATGATGGAAGTGTACATGTCAAACGGTATAGAGGGAAACGTCTGCTCCCACACTCTGTTATCCAGTGTCATACCACACACACTTGGCATCATGGTGTGGAGAGCTATTGGATATTATTGTCGATCCCATCTAGTGCAGATTGCAGGCAACCTCAACAATGACCTCTACATAAGGGAAGTTTTGAAGCCAGAGGTCATCCCGGTTCTTCAACACATTCCGGGCACTGTATT
>KK118719.1:3178-22575 GCA_000611955.2 Stegodyphus mimosarum | reverse complement strand
GCAGCAGCAAAACACATTCAACAGATATTTTCCTACACAAAAATAGAAATCAATAATACAAATGTTTTTCCTGAAAATTAATAAAAAATATGTAGCATAATAAAAATAAACTTAAATTTGAATTTAAAATTAAGTTAAAAAAGAAGTCCTTTTTGGTTAATAGGATGCCAGGTGGCATGAAATATACAGAAGATAGGAGAGGCAGGTCAAACATTATATACAACTTTATGAAAAGAATAACTATTTTATTAAATCCAAAATAAATACAAAAAAACAATAACAAATACAAAAATTCACAAATAAGATGAGGTATAATTTTTTCAATCAATACATGTACAGTGATTATGTCCTAATTGCAGAAGAAGAATTCTACCAACCAGAAGTATATATATTAATAGCTATCAAAAAAGGAATGCATGAATCTTCAAACCAGATCCACTCTACAAACATTGCTGTTCGTCAAATGGCCTATCATTGCAGTGCTCTGGAAGTAATAAAATATAGTCTTATTTTACAGTTTTCCAAACTTAAATGAAACTCTTCATTATGCACAAATTGCCAAATAGCACAATCCATTCTGATTCCCTTTTATAGCACATTTACAAAAAAAAAAAATTTTTTTTTAATCTCATGTGTACACCACATGACTTCCTTGCATTGAATATTAAATTATACGCACTTTTTCCTGCATTTCATTTAAACTTATTTCTTCGAATTTCATTAGAGATATATTTCTCATTCAATTAATTTAGCTCTCATTTTGCGACAAGGCAAAAATGCAAGAAACTCAAAATATCTTCATTAAAAATTGAAACATATAGAAACACATAAAACACCAAATACAGTTAAAACAATTAAAAAAACAGTTTTTACAATCAAAATTACAGTTTCTATGCAAAAAAAAAAGCAATTCAGCCAGTGGACAAGAAGGCAGATTTTTTGGTGCACAAAACTAAAAGTTTGCTTTCGGTCCCTCTTGGCAAAAAGACACTGAAGGTACAGAAAGACTTAATACACTATTCTGCTAAGTTTCAAATGTAAAGAAATATGGCTGCTATGGTAAGAAAAATTAGGCTTAGCCGCACTTAAACAACTTTTAAATTGTTAATAATTATACAACTATAGCATGCAGATAAACTAAAGGCATAAAAACCTTAACCAGAAGATAAGAACAACATAATTCAATCATTTTTAAAGCACAAATGCTCAATTTACCAACATATAGTAAAAAGAACTGAGCTCACTGAGCAGAGTAACAGAGTGGGTACTTTTGATGTAGCCGATTGCAATCAAAAAGGGTGGTGCAAAACACTACATGTTATAGCAGTTCTATATACAAAATTTCAATGTTCTGAGGTTACTCATTTTTGAATAATGCGAGATACGTACATACGCATGTAAGTACAGATGCCACAAAAAAAATATGTTCTGAATCCAGTTTAAATCAGTTTCATAATTCATTCAGGGAAAAGCGTCCTTTATTCTGCCCTTACGTACAGATGTCACACAAAAGCATCATTAAATAGCATTCGAGATCAGTCAAAATGAATACTTTTGTTGAAATATGATATTCAGAATTTTTCTTGATTACAGTACTACTTTTACTTCGTATAAGGAAGTAAAAAAGGCTACTGAAAGTGCCAGTGGGAAACGGTTCATTGTTCTTTCTTCTTGCTTATTCATAATGATGCTATTTATTTCATAATGATGCTCATTCATAATGATTCTATTTAAATAAGAGTGAAATATGTTCCTAAATTAAGTACTTAACTCAGCTCAAAATACTAAACACTAAGTTCAAAACTTTCAAACAGTTTTAAAAAAGTGAAAGGACAAAATGGAAATAAATGTATGACCCAAATGTGAAATATGATTTGGAACAAAATAATATGACAGGAATAACATAATAAAAAGAGCAGACAGTATACATTCTAAGAATTGAAAAATCATTATTTATGCATGTTCAAAAATTATCATTGCTATGTATATGCTATGTATTTTGAAAAGAATAAAGATGTTACATTTCATGTTGATGCATTGTAGCCATTTTATATACAAGATCAGTACACACATTACAAACTGAATGAAATATTAAAATCCTCAATCTGATTATTAACACCTAAAAAGCAGTATCACACATTAAAACTGCATGTTGCCAAAATAGTAAGAGCTACCAAAAAAAAAAAAGAGAGAGAGAGAGCAGCTTTCTCATCAGATAAGACTACTACCTACATGTTCTACTACCATGTTCACCATAATATTTGCAAATGATACCTTCAGTAATTCAATATTTGATAGAATTTCTGCATTTTTGGCATATTTCCATCTATATATGTGATAACAACCAACATGTGTAAGCCAAACACATTTAAGTATATATGTTTTTAGATGCTTTGCATTTAACTCTCATTTCACTGAACAACATCCATCATCCATAAAAATGTAAATAGAAACCATGTAGAACTTTTCTTTTTCAGTACTTATGTGTAACTTATTGGCCACAAAACTGTCACCAAGCTGTGCAATTTAGCTACAATTTAAGTGCAACATAACAACACATTCATAACATCTGCACTTTTGTTTGACGTAACCCCTACTGATTCTCAATAAGCTACATTTTGTTTTTATGAACAAGGACATAACTGTTATTGCTGTACGTTTCCTCACTTGAAGAAAAAAGTGATAAAAATTTGAAACCTACAGAAATTCTACATAATAGCAAACAGCAGATTCAAAATCGCTGAAACAACCTTGTATTTGGCGTACATTTAATAAAACACTCATACTAACCAATATTATGGTGAACATGGCCAAATATGAGGTTGTTTCAAGAATTTTGATTGTCACATTGGCGTGTTTCTCTTCTATTCTAAACAGGAGATTACTTGCAAAGTTATGTGAGTCTACTATTAAAGGGGGGAAATGTTTGTGTTAATTGACATAATATGATCAGCTGAAGATGGCCGACAAAATAGTAATAGAGTAGAACAAGTACCTGGAGGAAGTTTCTACTCATAGCGTTCCAAGCAGAGCTTCCACTAAAATTGAAGGGGTCTAAAAATGACAGAAATCAATTAAAACCTTTTCACAAAGCACAAAAATGAAACAGATCATAGAAAATCTAGGACAGAAAATTTCTGGACTGATGTTTGTTCTTCTTTCTCATTCACAAGGAGGTCATAGTACTGCTATTCATGATATGATATAAGCAGGCTACCAAAACAGAAAATTACTGAAAAAACAGTTATTTTTTTAAAACATATTTCACAATGTAAAAGTTTAAACCAGCTTTAAAAAATCTGATAACAAGTTCTGCTTTTAATCATTTCAATTTAATATTTTATTCAAAAATTATGCAAGGATTTGATAGGCAAACTGTCAAACTATTTTTATGTTTTGTTTCATGAAAGATGAAACCTTTGATACGTTTTTAATTTGATTTTTACACACAGAAAAAAACAGAATGTGTTTTAAAATGCTAAAAATCTGTCTGATTCCCGCAATAGTAAATTTTTAATTACCACTAAATCAAATATTTTAGATTAATCAGTTATAAAATATTTTAACTTAATACATACAGAATCATTTCAATTACAAATTTTAAATAAATAAAAATGATGTTGTCTGAATATTAGAAATATAACTAATCATGGTTTTTTATGCCTAAAATCATGGTTTTTTATGCCTAAAATTAAATAAAGCTTTCTAAATTAATATATAAATGTACAAAAGTACATTTATATATTAATTTAGAAACTTTTGAACAATTAAAAAATTTATATAACTTTAGACATGTATAATGAAGCATTTAAAACTATATTCTATATAAAAGAACTTACTTTAAAATATTTGCTTGTGCAGTTACTAGAATCAAAAACAGGTGAAGATTTGCTTAATTCCAAAGGCTAAATAATGACATACAAATAATAAATATTTTGAAAATGAAAAAGACAACAAAAAATGTCATGTTTAGAAAATACAAATCTAATTTTAGAGTACTCGAGGCAAAACAATACAACTACAATAGTTTTAAACAGACTTAACTCCAAATAGCCCTACTAAAGAGGACTTTCCACTTCTTACAGAATAACACATAAAAGTTTTATGCATGCTAGTAACATTACCAAGCAACCAAAAACACATAAGATAAAAAATACAGCAAGATATGCAAATTTAAAGAAGGCCAAGAGGAAATACTATATGTATCTTATTCACTCCCAGAAACTTTGTCTAATGTCAAAGTAACTTTACTGGAGATTTGTGTACTGACAGTTTCTAGTGACTGGTTTTAGTAATGCAATTACTTATTGATTCTACTTCAGTAAAGTAAACTTTTCTAAAGTGATTTTTTCAGTTTATGAAAGTTTTATTGACCATATCCAGTCTAAGCACATCTTGACCCAAATTAACTTCTTGCTGGCATTAACTGAAGATAAATCATACTATTATAAATGCCATCCTACTTCTTTCAAATGCTCGTATTTCAAATGCTCATATTTTACAGATATTCTTACCATGTGTCTGCATTTTATTACAATATGCTTTTTGGTAATCTATAACTTCATTGCATTGGAATTAGAAAATTTACAACTTTTTGGCAATATTCAAAGATTCTAATGAAAGCTTCAATTCCTGTTTGGTAAATTCCAGACCCATGAAAAAATAATAAGTGCGAATTACCTTGAAACACAGAACATATAGAAGTTAACAAAGTAATATGCATTATATGTCTAAAAGAACATACTAAATGTTAAGGGCACTGTAGCAACAGGAAGTCAGGCATTTAGTGGCAATTTATTGCCTTACCTCAGTGGAAAAAAAGTATTCTTATAGTACAAAATAACACACAAGTGCAAAGGAAACTGAATCTGGCAGACAGATAATGATCTCATTCATTAACTAACGCAGCTCACAATAACATTATCAAAGTGCTTTTGTCCAGATTTAAATTTTTGATTCAGACAAAGTTTTTCCTTACACACATTCCGTTACGACAGAAACATTGATTCTTTTAAAATGGAAAAATTAATTTACAAATACAAGTTTCATAATAGCCTGAATGGTCTAATATCTAGACCTCTGGACAAAAGCAATATTTTTATATAAAATTTAGGAATGGAAAATACGACACTCCAGAAAAGGTAAGTATGTTATAAAAGAGATTACTTTTCTCTGGACTAAATGAGAAGCTTGTATGCCACCTTCAAACACCTGCTGGCTAGAGAATCACACCATGGCCAATGATAATATTTGACACCCTGTGACCGTGACCGTGACCATGACCAAACTTTCAGTCTTTGAGTGGTTATGGAGGTGAGGGGTTTTAATATGCTTTTATCTGACCTAAGCTCCAAAATATATTTGGAGTGGGATGCTGCTAATATTCGGTTCTTTTGTTGGCATAACAGCAAAACAGACAGAAGGAATTAGATTCAGAAGAAATTCAGTTAACATAGCAAATTATGCTCTTCCTTAACTAATTTGATCCAGTTTATTCTTCTTTGTAGGCTATTATTATTAAAACTATATATTATCAAAATTAAAGTTTTAAATTTTTTATTATGTTAAAAAGACTTATTAATTCTGAAGATGCAGCAAGATTTGCAAAGTGAAAGTATATTTGGTGCTTGCCTTCTCTAATGGCCTTAGTGCGAGAATATGGTGATATAACAGGAGGTTTTTCATGACAATGCTCAAATCAGCAATAAACTAACAGACGGAAAAATCCGTAGTTTGGTTTCAAATCCAGCAAAGTGACACAAATTTCTGCCAATAAAAAAATTTCAATTGATAGTTTAGTAGAAACTTCTGGACAAAAAAAAGGACTTGAACAATGAAACTTCGATTGAACAAGAAATTTCATTTTCTTGAGTTCTTGGTTTGGGAGTAAATACCGATTTTCATGGCTTATTTCATTATTTCTTTTTGTATACATACTTGTAAACCTACGTCACTCAAAAATCAGAAGTTTTTTTTTTTTTTTTTTTTTTTTTTTTTTTAAAATATAATTTTTTTTTTTTTTTTTTTTTTTTTTTAAGAAATCAAGAGAATTTTTTCAATGACAGAAAGATTTTTTTAAATGATAAAAATATATTTTTTAATAACAAATTCCCTTTATATAGTTACTAATTAATGTCTGACAGTTACTAATTTTTAAATTCAAACAGTACAAAATTTCTTACATTTGAAAAAAAAATATTATTATTTACACTCTTTAACAGAAAAATAATAATTTAATCGACTTTTGTGCAAATTATACGAACAGTGGCATATCTTGCATTCATTAACAAAGAAACTTCATAATTTTCTTTGTAACAATTGCCACATAGGCTTGCTTTTGCTAATATAAAAGTTTTTCTAATGTGACGTTACTAATATTAGATCTAAATTTAGGGAAATGTCAAAATAGCCAACATTATTCTGGAGAGTTTACTATAATTTAAAATTTCATCAGCACTTTCCAGTTTTCCAATTAAATTCCACTGGGTCAGTCCTAGCTGGTTTTATAACTTTACCAAAGTTTTCTAATTGTAAACTGCAAAACCGTGACTGCAATTTATCAGCTGCAACATTAATTCGTCTTTTATAACTAAATGAACTAAAACTGGAAATCTATTTAAAAAAATATCTTAAATCAGAGAAAGAGGCATTTGCTACAGCAGACACATCTGAAACTTACGTATGTAAAATCACTTTATCTTTGATTGGAAATTTATGTAGTAAGTAATCACATACTCGGCAGAAGTAGCTTCCAACATGGAAATAAAAATTATATTTGTCTTTCTCTGAAAGTTCTTCCACTACTTTTTTTAGTTGCAGCCCCTGTTACCAAATCTTCATCTTTCTTCTGATAGCCTATTTTACAATAAATCAGATCATGACAAAACAAAATTTGGTTTTACAAATTTTGATAAAATGTCTTCAAATAAGTCATGAATCATTGATTGCAAAACATGAGTTAATGGAATTCTGCTTTGTAGAACTGTGTTAAGAACACTGAATGATCGCAGAATACTTTGTTAAGATCAGAAGACAAAAACATAATATCCGTTCTTTACATGATAAACTTACACTGTCGGAAAATGTTTCCCTTGTTGAGCACTTTTAGATTTAATTTTAATTTTTTTAGAGAAATTTGTATCAGCTTTATGCTTAAATTTTGCAATATTATTTTAAGAACTGTCAATTAAATTGCTCACAGGTGCAGAAATTATTACTCTCACAATTAGTTTTAACAGTGGAAAAAGTAACTACATCCCTATTTATTTTAGGTATTTTATGACTTTCAGCAGAGTCTAGAAGTCTATCTTAACTCTAGAAGCATTTATTTCTTTAAAAAATGCAAGAAGTATATTCCATTAGTCCAAAATTCTGGATAAACATTTCTTTAAACAACTGCAGCTATTTTGATCCTTGCACTTGAGTATTTCTTAGCGATTACTGTCGGGAAACATTTTTCTAAATAAATCTGCAGCATAATTCAATGCATTCAGTGGCAGGTTGTGCTTCAGTAAAAAAGCAGAGAACATGCATTCTGCATTAATAACCTTTTGATCCTTTATTTCTACATATTCCCCCCCAATACAACTCCTGTTGTCCTTTTGTTTTTGTGGATGCACATGTTTGAGAACAGTCCTTCCACCCTGCAAAATCATACGCAATGACAAAAGGTACACATCGCAAATATATTACATTTCCTTAAGAAAATAATAGAAGGAAAATCATCTGCATATGATTTTTTAAAAGTACATGAGTACTTTACCTCTTTTTGCAGACATAACGGTGATGAAAGATTATAATTCCTTAAACTATTTTTTGAAAGCATGTTACACAACTCAGCAATGAGATGAATGAAATAACCCAAATCTTGCTTTATGGTCACAGGCCAGATGGCAGGCGGTGGCACTCGATGCTCACTGGAGAACTGGAACACAACGTTTTCAGACACATGTGCTGTCAATCACAAAGCAGAAGCGTGCCATAATTTCTCCCTGATGAAATGACTTTGGTTTTCTATGTAATCTAGAGAAAAACCAAGTGCTTTCAGATGCCCAAAATAACTTTTTTCGGTGCAAATTATGAAGTATTAAGCCAAGCTACATAAAAATCATGAGACATTTTATGAAGAAAAATTCGGGAGAAATGTGTTGTAAATAGGGTTAGTGGGAGTATGGTCAGAAGTCGGGAATCTCTCACCTAAATCAGGAAAGCTGGCAACTCTCTGTATTAATGAGAAGTAATTGAATTAGATGAAAGTTTAATTTAATTTATTCCAGACTGTATAAACTCTCTCTTTTTTTTCTCCCATTGTTAGCAGATTTTCATGTACAGAATTTCTTTTTGGCAGATTGGCCATTTTTTTTACATACTTCACAAAAATTTGATCCATTGAATTTCATTTCAATAATTACAGTTGATTTAGTTTTATTTTGATACACTGGTTACATAGAGGTGGCGTTCTTAATTTTCAGAGGTACAAATGATTTAAAATAATTAATTTTGGTGTCTCAGATAATTGGAAGCGAACAGAAACCAGGGTTTGCATACATTTCTGCACATAGAAATTAAGGACTTTTAAGGATTATTAATGAAAAAAATTAAGGACCTATCACCAGAGGGAATTTAATAAATGAAAGCAATTATCAATACCTGAACTTCCCTTACATAATATCATTCTAAGAAAAAAATAAATCTGCAAGTAGGATACATTGTCATTAAACATAGTCTGATCTTTAACATAATTACACATGTAATTTATGACATTGATTCTAAAACAATATTAGGATAATTACACTTTAAAAGTTACAAAACATATATGCTTTGCAGCAACAACTCACAACAAAATATGCAAACGTCTTTTTAATTTGAAAATTTTCCAGATATTTTATCTAATTTTCGTTTCTCTTTAGCATCTTTTTGAAGTTAATCTGTTTCAATAAACAAACCAATACTCCAATTAGTTTTTTTTTTTTTTTTTTAACCCCTAATCTGTTAATGCTTTAACAACATACCTTTGAAGAAAATTTTCTTCATACAATCAAATTCTTTCTCAATAAGTTTCCTCTTTATTTTAGAATTTCAGATTTAATTGATGATTTCAGTTATTCTACAGAAGTGCGTGCATTTAGAATGTATAGGAGAAACTGCTAATTTTATTTCCTTAATAATATGAGAATAAATGTAAATTGATATGCGATCTGTGCTGGTGCGAGAGCCATTCAGGCAGAATTGCAGATGTAAATGAAGCAGTGAGCAACAGAATTTAAAGATTATGGATTAGGAATTAGCAAAATGTTTGGAATTTAGGATAGCCACCGGGCAGGACGCACAGGATATTGCACCACGTGGCAAAATGCCTATCCCTGCATATAATGTAAATGCATGAGACATATAAAATGGATCTTTTAAATTATCAGTTTTGAATTATTCATAGAAAAATTCCTTTTTACAGATGCCTGTCCATGTGACAAGAATAGAGCTACTTCTGCAATTTTCCACCTTGTGTTTAGTGATAAGATGAAAAAATAAAGAAGATAAACATGTTAAGAGAAAGACTTTTTAGGATCAAAAGTATAATATTCAAATAAATTTGTTTTTAATGTCACTATAAAATTTCTCCAAAAAATACGAAATTCATTACAGATTTCTTACAAAACCCATTCATTATGTGTTAATGCCATGGAGACATTTTTCATTTTGCCACATTTTTTCTATAAATGTTGGTTTCAAATCCTTCTAATCTTCTGAAGTGTGAGGTCTAAAAATTATCCCACTTTGTAAAAGCAAAAGGCGACAAGATTTTTGAATAAAAAATACAGAAAAAAAAGTATAAAGTGAATTTTTAAGAGAAAATTGACACACATTTGAATATTCTGAAACAACTAAATGGGGAAAAAACTCTTATGAAAAAATATAAAAGAAAACAGATGAAAATAATTTTTAAATAATTAAGCAGTTTTTTTGCTGTTGCTAAGAGCTGCTTCAGAAACTCTGCTTTATAGCAGAGTTATTGTTATCATTATTATTATTATCATTATTGTTATCATTATCATTATTATTGTTATCAAAGCATTTATCTTTTTTTTTTTTTTTTTTTCAGAACCAAAATATGTTTTAAGATGCCAAAATGGAAAGTAATGCCAGTTTAAAATCTGGTATAGGAAAATTAAAAAGGTTTTATTTTATTAGAGGCTTATTTCTGAATTACAATCTTAATAGGTTATCATCATTTTAATGATATTTATCAATTTTATTAGGTTTGGGGAAAAAACCCAAAAAATTTGCAAATCTCCGAATAAAAGATTTTGTATACAAACTGCTCTTGAAATCACTAAAATGAATAATAAGTTGCTAAATTTAGTAACATATAATAAGAGAAATATCTCAAAAAGAAAATGTTCTTTTGATGTCATAGTATGAATGTTTCAACAGAGGCAGGGTCTTGTGCCCAAAAATTTGGAAATCGCACTGTTTATATTCAGTAGAAAAGAATTCAAATGCTAGCCCATCAAATACATATTAGTCAATGAATCACCAAAAGAATATTCCTCAAAAACTGTTAATTAACACTCAAAATGGTAGTCATAAAAAACAGACAGAAATGTCAGATAAGTAAAATTAAGGACCTTTTGGCGATTTTGGCCAAAATTAAGGACAAAACATCATTTCCAAAAAACTTGAGGAATTTTAAGAGCTGTACGAAGCCTGGAAACTTCATAATATATATATATTGCAGTTTTGTTATAAAGTTACACTTCAGCAATTTACAAATTCTGCTTACATAAAATTCCAATGATTTATATATAGATAAAACACATTAGAGATTTTTATATATAGTCATGCAAAGAAATTTCTACACTTCAGTTGGCACTTATTAATCTGAATATACATGCTACATATAGTAAAAACAATATTTATAAGCTCCAGATTATTTTGAATGCCATTTACAAACATTAAATGCCTTTTTAAGAATTGATAAAAACTCAGTTACAAAGTAAAAATTAGGAACTTACTTCATTTTCTTTATCAACCATCTTATTTACTGTACTGTTAGATGTTTTTGAAGACATAGTGGTCTGTTCTTTAGTGGGATCTGGCTGCCTGACCAAAATTTGAATTATATCATTTAGACCTACATCATAATCAAATAATGTGTGCCCATCTTCAAGCTAAAAACACATAAACAATGATTATTGGCATAGGAGTTTAGTTACATTAAGATAAATGCAAACATTACATTTTAATAATATTTAAGGGGGGAAAACATTAAGTGTCGTTAAAAATATGAAATATATATTAAACAACTTTGAATATTGTGAAAACAAAAAAAAATTTCCATAGCTAAAGGGATAAAAAATTTAGTTTATTTTAATAATGTCTGTGTGTGAATCCCAATTTGACTGAGATCTGCCGCTTAACGCAGATTACATTTCCCTTAATTAGACTCACACCCTCCATCTGCAAAATAAGATGCTAAAACATTAACAGATTGGTTAGAAGATTGAGCAAGAGGACGAAAAAGTATTGCCTGATCTTCATACTCAGATTCCAGTTTAACATCAAAAATGAATTCCTCATCCAAAAAGTGAAAGAAGAATTGAATTTAGAATCATAAAACATCGGAAATCATTTCTAAGAATGAACCAAAACACAACATGCTAAAGTTTGAAGTTTCTCAGTAAAATGAGATTTAAATAATTTCCCAAGCAAATAACGTAGCAAACAGAAAGCTGTTGCCATCAAAAGACATCATAATATGTAATGTATAAAAAGCAGTTTTAAATTATGCAGTCTTCATCAAATGCATTAAAACGTTAAAAAAAATAATAATTTTTTTAGCTGTCATAATATTCTTGGTTATATGTGAATATAAACAAAATTGAAACAAAAGCATAGAATGAAGCAGTACTTAAGTATTTTCCTGTTGATCATGAAAGTTGGTGGAGATCATGGTAAAACTATACTAGCAATTTTGGTGGAAGTTGAAAGGAAAAAACTGTTTGTTATTTAGTTAGATAATCAAGAGGTTACAAATATGGCATATAAAAACTTAAAACAATTCCAAACTCAGACCTTTTGATTATCTGACAAAGAAATTCATTAAAACTAGCACGAATCATTTCAGTAGTCAAAGATCCCTAATTAAATATAAAACAACAAAACTCTCACCTTCTTTATGACTCTATAACACATAAATTTCCTTCACCTTCAGGAAAGCGTATGGGGTGTAAAAAGTAGAATATTCCCAACTTGTGAAAATGAAATTCTGTGCTGCATTCAGTAACTGAGTTTCTAGAAGTAGTTGACTTTTAGAACCACTTTTCCATTGCCTGTGTGTTTCAGAAAAAGATTTATCGGTATTCTATTGCAACTGGGGTATAATGCACCCAACGAACCTGTCTGTGTAAGTGTTTTTCTGACTGAATATTTATTTGAGAAATTTATTGCTAGAATGCAACAGTAAATATTTCTATTCACAAATGATTTTAAAGTATCTGAAATTAAATTTTTAAAGATTTCGAAGTGCATTATGGCAAAAAGAATGACTTCCTATGAATTGGAAATGCAATGGTTGGGGGATTTATTAGAAATACTTGAAAGTGGTGATGACTGCATTTCGGAAACTGAAGATGAAAATACAAATATTTTCCATAGTTTGGTTTCGAAAAAGATAAAACATTCATTTCTTATGTTCCTGAAAATAAGGAAAAACTGTTTATATGCTTTCAACATTACATAACGATGATGCTATAGATGATACTACTGGAGAAAAGAAAATGCCAGAAATTATATTTTTTTAATAATATAACTGAGCAGTGGATACTGTGGATAAAATGGCAGCAAGTTATTCAATTGCCAGAATAACAAGGAGGTGGCCAATGGTAATTTTCTTTTCTGCACCTGAATGTTGCTGCAATAAATGGTCAAATTATATTACTTTCAATTGCTAATCCACCACCCAGATACAGAAGCAGATGTCTGTTTTTGAGGGACTTAGTATTACAATTAATAAAAAAAATGTATTAAATAAACAACCAGAGATTAATACTTTACCGAGAAACTTATGTACTGCATGCAAAAGAAGAGCAGAAGTTTCGAGGAATAATTTAAGTGAATATATGAAATTTGAAGCAACTAAGTATAAAAGATGTGATGAATGTCCTTGAGCCCAGGAGAGAAGAACATGAATGCAATATAACACATGAATGTATTTTGCTCAAAGTGTAAACAAATAAAATAAGCATTGTGTATTAGAGATGCAATTAAACTTACAGGTACAATGTTTATTTTGTTATTCTTTTCATTTATCCTGATTTTAACTCTCTGTAAGCTTATTTTGGAAATTAACTTTTTGTAACCCAAGTATTATTCACATATTATAAAAGAAAAACAGCTTTAAAACTAAATAAAACTGTTTTTACCATATTTTAAATATTGGAGTATGTGACACCCCATGCGCCCACTCTAGTAACTTTTCTCAATGTGCCATCCGCCAGGTTAAATATGAATCTAAGTGTTATCATGCTGTTCTGTGATGTCTTTTGTTGCATCATTTTGATTAACCCTACAATCTTTAATTTGACTTCGTGCGGTTATATTTTGACTATGTGCACAAGTATAACCAGTTCCACAAGTTTCAAAATACCCACTATTTGCTATTCTCTAGAAGGCAAGTCCTAAATTGTAATATATATGTATTTTTAAATGCAAGAGAAAAACAGAGACATGGCAGTTAAGTTATAATCATCTTGCAAGATTACAGTAACCTGGTTTTATGTAACCCAACCACATTCAATTTTGTCTATTGTATATTCGCATTGTCCGAGATCAAAACCATCTTTTGAACATTAGTAGACTGGATTTAGAAATTAAGTCTTTTAAATCAGTGTATTTATCAATACTAGCTACAACAATGTCAACACAGAAATTTTGTTGTAGGGTTTTCTTAAACTTAGGATCAAAATCTTGACTAGTTTCAATATGATATTCTATAAGCAAGAAGGAAAGGGTTGCTCTTAACTTCAAAAACAACTCTTGTATGTTGAAACATTATAAGCTTTTTCTTTTCAAATTTTTTTTAACAAAGAAAACACAAGAAGACTCTGTCCTCTTTGAAAATGCCTATTTGTAAAAAGGCTTTCCTAATATCTGCTCTGACACTAAATGTCTTTTCTCTAAATTGCAGCAAAATGTTTGGAATTTGTTCACTAAGTTTTGGCCCACACTGCAGATATTGCACACTGGTTCAAGGAAGACTGATTTTTCAACTTTGCTGATGCACAGTGGTTCAAGGAAGGCCGGTTTTGCAACTTTGCTGATGCACACTGGTTCAAGGAAGGCTGGTTTTGCAACTTTGCTGATGCATAATCAGGGTTACACAAAGCAAAAGCGAAATGCTTACGAGTGTGTAATGATGTCACATTTATCCATTATTGGTGATAAAGTCCACATTTTAGTGATATTATGTGGAAATGGTAAACAGCAAAATACCTAAGCACCAAAAAAGCAATAGTATAAGAATGAATATATTCAGTTTATTTAAATGTCTGTTAAGACAATTTTGACTTCAAATTTCCATTGTTAGCAGCCCCATGATTTTGTTTAGTTGCATATAGCCAAGAATATTTTGATAGCTAAAAAAGAGCATGTTTTACTTTTTAGGGCATTTGATTAAAACTATGTAATTTAAGATTTTTTATGCATTTTATCTTACACTTTTACTTGATAGAATGCCAAAAAGTAATAATAAAAAAAAAAAGGTACTTATGTGTTAATGTGACCATCTTGGCAAAATCTGGCAATTTTTTACAGACAAAAACATAAAAATTGTTTATCAGATGCAAATTGATGGTTTTTGAGACTTTTTCTTTTAAAAAGATATTTATCACAAATAAACAGCAAACATTACTAACATATGAAAAGAAACATATTTTAGCAATTTAAAATACAGATTTAAATTATTATACAAGGATTACATGACACATTGAAAAAATAAAACACATTTGTCTCCAAATCCACCCCCGTTTTTGGCACATTCTTCTCCCCAAATATACAGCAATCTGTTTCTGGCTTTAAAAAAAAAGTCATAGAATTCGGCTCATGCAAACCTACCAAATGCGTCTTTTCATTGTTCCCTTTAGATTTTGTGGCAAAATTCTGTATTCCAGTTGAAACTATACTGCAGTTTCTTCCACTGCTAACAAATTCTACATGTAATTATTTTAAAATTACATATAAAGAAAAAAATATTACATTTTATTCATTAAAACCACTGGAACTCAGAATTCAAGGAAAAGAATGCACATGAAAATGATGATGTTACTTACCTGGAGGATTGTTACAAACATGATTACCAGGCAGATAGTTATGCACATGATTGGGAGATTTGGACACATTCTGAAAATTTGGTGATTTCTATTCAGTTGGTTGCGATAACACGTAAGTACCAAAACAAATTACTACCTTTGACCATAGCCCCACCAGCGGCTGAGTCGTTACGACAGTTTAATACCGGAAGTTTAACACGGGTTTGATCACAGATGAACAGACTGGCTGCATGATTGGTTTTTAAGGTTTTCCTTAGAAAGTTCCCACAAAGAGATTTTCCTGTGAGGCAGACAGTGTCCTATTCGTATAATCTAACCTAACCTCTAAACATAAGAAAACTACTTTTTTTCCAATCTAGTATATGTTTATTTTCAATTCATTTAAATTTCTATTTGATTTAGAAATTTATCTCATCATCTTAAAATTATGTCCTGGGTAGCAAGAAAAGAACGCATTTTCCGGTGTATAGTGCGCATCTATAATTTCAAGCTGCGTTTTTTAATTTTTATGTATATTTGCCGTATAATGTACACCAATTCTTCATGAAGAAACCTAAAAGATACATGTGCAGTGCTCTTATCTTTTGAAGTCACTTATTCGAACATTTGTTCTAGCCTTTTGAACAATGGTAAACCACCCTAACAAGTGATAAGAGGAACAATATGTGTGTGGGTTAAATGCTTGAGGGAATAAATATTCTGGCAAAGACTGTGGATTTTATTCAGTGCACATGTCCAAAAGAATGCTATTGTAGAGCACTTATAACCTGAATGAATTCGTGGAATTAAGAGTTATATGTTTTCTCTTTGGTAGTTATTTGAAGCCAAGATTTTAAAGTGAAAATCAAAGACTTTAGTAAATCATATTTGCTTTAGTTGAAATACAGTTGATCTAATGCTACTTTTAATAGTAAATATGGATCCACCGAAAAGAAACACAGTGCTGGTTTCAAATGTAAAACCATTCATTTTGCGAAAAAAGTGGAAATCATGCTGCAGTAAGGATGTTTTCTGTTGCCGAAAAATGGAACAGATAATAATTGTTTATTTATGGATCAAAATAACAATGATTATGAAGATGAAATAAAATTTGATTATACATTTGAAGATGGAACGGAAGACGAACTTTTCATGTTATCCAATAATGAAAATGTTTAATTCCACAAGGTATGTCATTTCTTTTTCAAAACAGCATTTTGGTACATGTAAAAAAATCTAATTTTATTTTCTTATTTTTAAGCTACCATTTTTATTTTTGGTGTATAACGTGCACCCGTAAATTTCGGTCCTACTTTTTGTATTAAAAGTGCACATTACATGTCGGAATATACTGCAAATCCATCATTACTAACATGGTAATAAAAAAAAAAATTCAATAGTTTAAAAAAAAGGCAGGGGAAATTGTGTATATCACATTAGAAAATCAATGTATCTTCACTTGGAAGACTAATTTTCTGCCTATTTGATTGTAGAAAGACCAAAATTTTGTGACAATTAGTTTGATTATTAAACAAAGATTTATGGGAAACATCCAATGCAATACTTTTTGTTTAATCTGCACTGAATTTTAAAGAAAAAAAGCCCTGTAGAGTATTGTATTTTCATTGGAAATATACACATATAAAATATTTGAAGAAAATCAGAACTATTATAAAATCAGAATTATTATCAAGAAAGATCGTAAAACTACATATTACGGGCCAGTTTGGCGCATTTTCGAAAAATCGCCAAATTGGTTATTTTCGCGTGTTTTAGAAGATCACGAACTCATCATATAGCCATATTAGATGGTTGCGAATTTGAATGAATCCTGTAAACATGCAAAAAAATTTATCATGTAAACATGCAAGAATATCTAAAACAGAAGTTCAAGAAAAACAACAATAAAGTATTTGAAAGTTAATAACTATGTATTTTATGGCATCAACAATACTAAAACTTTTCATAATATATACCATTTTTAAGACGTAGCAAAATGGAGTAAAACGTTTTAGCACCAAATTTAAGAAATTGTAATAAGCAGTAAATCAGCAATAAATGATCGGAAAGCATTGGTTCATATTTAATTTAAAACTTTAAAAAAAATGTGGAAGAAAAAAAAGATAAAATTCAAAATTTCGATCTACTGAAACATAGCATATAGTTTTACAATAATTTTTTTTTTCATAACGCCAAGAGGTTACAAGATTTGGCGTGATTTCGCTCCATTTGGCGACAGGCCCGTAATCTGCAGTCTAGCCAGAACTATTATTATTTATAATGATATATTATAAATAACACATTAAGGATCAAAATTATTTTCAAGACTTCATGCACACTAACAATGAACAGACCAAGTTCACTAGAAACAAGAAATGAGTAGTATATAGTTAAGACTACTCCTTGGATTATTACCAAGTTGTTTTACTTATGGTAACCTGAGTATTTTACGTTGAATGCTTTGGAAACTCTATTATGATGTGATTGATTGCAATGAACGATTACGGTAGTTTTGATTGCTGGGAAAATATTTCTCAGGGGTTATTTTTACATTGGATGTTGCTAGGAATGTTTACTTTGTGCTTTATGCCGTAAAATGGCTACCAATGATAAGATTAACCTGAAGTTTTTGTATGATTTGGAATGAATCGGAAAGAAAATATTGATTGACTGGTGTGTAAATGAAGATTTAAATGGCTAATCTTTCTTTTAATTTTCATTTGCAAAATTTTGACTAATCATTATTTATATCTGGAAATCAAAGGGTATTCGCTCTCAATGAAAGAAAATTCTCTGGTGTCATTCTTATCAAATATTTTTTACTTTAAAAATTGAGCATGAGAAGTTTAAAAGGCCAAAATATTGAACATTTCTTAAATGAACTATGTATGCATACTTCTAAATAAGCAAAAGAAAATAACAAATTGTTTAGAGTTCAACAAACAAAATAAAAATACCATTAATGTAAATTTAAAAACATTTAAATAAATTTGAGAATTTTATTATGAATTATTTAGAAAAATAAAATTATATGTAAAACTTTTGCCTATTTTTTTTTTTTTTTACAGACAGTATATTTCGTTACTGATGTAAAATTAAAAGCAAAAGAGAAAGCAGGAAATCTTTTTTTTTTCTTCACTTCCTTATTATAGTGGCCCCCAAGCTTGAATCGCTAATCAGCTGAGATATCTTGCCGAAATCTCACCACGTTCTTATACATCGTTACATCTTGGTCAAGTAGCAATTAAATTCTGGGAATTGCTTAGTAAGGAAGCACCAATTTTTTTTTACAATACACTTTGTAATACAGATCAGATTTTAAAATCTTAAGATTACAGTATTCTACTAACACCAAATTCCTATGTTTATTCAGAAATAGCACTTCTACTGAAAGTTTAAAATTATACATTAAGCATTTAGTATCTATTTCTAATGTAGATACTAAGGGATATTATTTCTAATGCAGATATTTATTATACTTCATCATATAATTAAACAAAAATCATGTGAATGTATTTAAACATATATCTAAAGTACATTCACATGATTTTTGTTTCATAGTAAATTACATATTTACCTGTTTCCCCCTGTAAAACAGTCTCTGTTGAATAACAGGAGCGTTAAATTTTTCAACTAATAATTTTCGCAATTCTTCGACTTTTGTCAGTTTTGAAAGGTCATCTATGCGACAGGAAGTCTTTCCATCCATCGATCTCACTTGTATCCACATGTCTTAAAAAAAAAAAAATTAAAAAAAAAAAAAAAAAAAAAAGTGGTAAATCGTTAAATCACGAAGTAAATATCAGATCAGTTATATTTTTAAATAATACTAAAGATGCAAAATAAAGAATGTATCCGATAATCCAATAAATGAAGTATACCTTCTGTGTTTCACATAAGTACAGTTAAATATTTTATTAGATATTCTAATCAATGTTTTCATGGCATATTAAATGAAATCACAATTTCCACAACAATGTGCAATTAGGATAAACATTATGTGATGTCTACGGAAAATGAACACTTAAAGATACCTAGTTCAAAGGGAAAATATTTGAAAGAGAAGTTTTTCTAAACTTACTAGATAATGTG
>KL818959.1:0-36445 GCA_000611955.2 Stegodyphus mimosarum | reverse complement strand
GTATTCTATTTTCTACAGAATGACTATAACGTATTTTATAGCAATACATATTACGCAATATATACAGAACTACACATTATGTTATAACAATGTTTTTCCTAAGAATGTTCGGGAATCTCTTTTTAGACTTCCATTCAGCTACGTTCTATACAGTAGTAATAACCAAATGGTGAAAGTAGGCTTTAGCACTAACGCACCTCATTCCAACAAAATCATTAAAAAGTTCCTGCGAATGCATTTTAACCCCATTTTGTATCTTACATTTCATTAATACATAAATCAAAAAGCAAACAAACCAAAAATATACGTACCTTGTAATTATCGAATACACAACCGACTATCCGTTAACAGATTCAAACAGCCGCCATTAAACTTTCTAAAGATGGAATCACGGGAAGACCAGGCATGCGCTGAATGCTTCGGTTTGATTGGCTGCAAAGTATTCCTTAAAAATAGTGAAACGTTTACCTAGTTGGAGCGTTTCACCAAATATCAGTGAAACCAAAAATCAAGTGAACCATGTTTTGGTACTATCTTTGATTTTAAACCATTAAATGGTGTAACGTTGGACTAAAATTTTTTACAGTGTAGTACTTGGCCCTACTTCAAATTAGCATAAGCTGAAAACGCGAGCTTCTTCTGACGGGAAGTTGAAACTGAGAAGCGATAGAAAGATTTAAATTAAAATAAAACTTTGTTAGTTTGACTAAAACCTTACAAGTGAAGTGTTGTTTTCAGCTTATATGCTGGAGACATTATTATTATTTATTATTATTCCCCCTGCTCCACCTCTCAATGGGCACGACAGATCAGTCATGTCCTCCTGATCATTACATCAGCAACCTTTTTGGTTGTTTATCTTTTCAACCTTATTATTAATAAACAAATTTAACTTTAGTGTATTACATTTGTTGAGCATTCCAATTTACAGTGATTTTGATATGTTAGTACAAAATTAGCAAAAGGGTTACTTACTTTAGAGATATTTACATATATACATGAATGGGGGCTTGCTGCCTTTACATTTCGTCAGGTGCCTAGGCTTGGTTATCTGCTATGATTATGTTCCGCTTAGAATAGACGTACTCTATGATGATTCTGACGCCCCGATGTTCGTAGTAATCCTGAAGAAGTATCTTTGAAGCTATGTGATCCCTGGAGCTGAGGAAGGGAGGCTCCGATGGGAGAAGTGAGTGGACAGTCGTGGATGTAATGTGAGAAGTCTGCTGAAGAAGCTGAGGCACCGCAGGCTCATTTGACGTTTTCATAGCAGAACCTGCTGAGGTAAGCAGAAAATCTTCCGTGATTTGTGAAAGCTTGTTGAAGATATAAAGCTGTTTTGGGCCTCATGGTGGAGACAGTGGGAAAGATGAAGTAGGTGTGTCGACCGGTGTTAGACACACGCAAAAACTGGTATAAGCTGGCATCTCCGTAATAATAGTGAAAGCTATTGAAAAATTAGAAATTTTTTATGCAATACGATAATAAGCACTTTTCAGAATGAAAGAGCAAAGTTATTACTTGTAATGCAAAAAAGATATTAAATATCACTTGATAGGAAAAGTTTGTTTGTTTAATACTGGAGTTTCCAACAGGGGCGGTATTGACCCCCTGGAGGGATCGATGAAATTTTAAAGAGAGGTCAGTGATAATCGACAGCCGATAATCGAGTATATACTGTCAATTGATCGTTATAGTGAAAATTTTATGGAAAGAAATTAATAAATTAGTAAATAATTGTTTATTGATATAAAACTACAAAGTAAAATCTAATTCAAAACGTATAAGTGCGCTAAATTTTGGACTTCAAAATTATTCCAGAGAAATATCTCAAAATACAGATTGTTACCAAATCTACATTATTGACTTTTCCCTTATCTTACATAAGTGGAAGAAGGATTTATTCAAGTCAATAACTTACTATGAGAAACAAGAAACAGGTTCAATAGCTTTGAATGAATTATTTAAGAATTAAATTAAGCAATTTTATGCCAAATATAACAAAAAATGCATCAGTACATCGGATGCAGCTATCACATTAATTAAAATCAAACTGTTGTACAATTAGACGCTGTGATTTCATTTCTGAAAACTTGGTTTGTATTGCAGAATTAATAATAATAAGTATTACGAAAAATAATAAAACATGAATCTAAAATTTTTTTTTACTTTTCAAAACTTTTGTTCTTGCTAGCATTTGAATTGTTATCTCCAGCCTCTTTATATGCTATTATTTGTATTACGATTGTTGCATGCAGTATATTACAGAAAAAATATAAGGCGGTCGATTATGGAAAATCTTCTTTTAAAAAGGGTAGATGCAAGAAAAAGGTTGAAAACTTCAGTTTTCTCAATCATAGCAAAGCACGCGAAGGTTGTCTGCTTAAGGTGAGGATGTCCCCATGGAAAGTTTCTGAAGAATATTGCTTCACATTCACTTTACGCATACAGAAAACCATAGGCAGTCAACCAAGGACTTTTATGGGGACGGATTAAGACTTTAACATGTCCTAAGAAAAGATTTTAGTGTCTCCTCGTACATTTAATGCCCGTTTTTCACCGTTCCTTCATCTTTCTCGTTCTTGGTTTAACTGCATCATATATTCCATGGTAAAACCGGCCTTGAGAAATTTACTTTTGTGGTGCTTCTTTACCTGAGTCTTTAAACACCTTTTCTGTAGAGCCCCTTTCCTGGATGCCCTAAGCACATTCTTATTTTGCTTAATGGCTAATCCAGCTCTGCAGTTAGCCTTTCACCGGGAAAATCTATCCACACATAATTAGCAACATTTAGCGGGCTTTTCTAGATTTTCGAGAGTCACATGGCGCTCCAACATCATGAATCACTAAATGCACTATTTCACTATTCTCATCACACTAGTTATTAAATCTGACCCTTTAAATTTAGTGGTCAGCTGTTAAATTTAAGGCCAGGTTCAGGGGCAATTTTAAAGTAAAGTAACAACTGTCTTTGTTAATAAAATGGCTGACGCATTTGTATTTGAGCTGGATTAAATAGTATTTTATAGAAATTCTGAT
Source organism: Stegodyphus mimosarum (assembly GCA_000611955.2). Lineage (NCBI taxonomy): Eukaryota > Metazoa > Arthropoda > Arachnida > Araneae > Eresidae > Stegodyphus > Stegodyphus mimosarum. The sequence continues at coordinate 33,406 of KL818959.1, read as the reverse complement.
GTAATCTTATGTCCCAAACAAGTGCTCAAAGCTTAGGAGGTAGTTCTACTTTATCAGAATACGCTTTTCATGCTTAATGATTTTGCTTTACAAGAGTACTTTTCACGTTAGATTCTAGCATATTTAAGGGATCGCTTACTTCAGGCACAGAAGACCATCGAGATCACCATCAAAAGATGATTGAGATTATATAGCTTTTATAGTTTAATTATCTTCTGAAATTTATTTAAAAGAAGATTTTTTAATCTCTCTCTATTTATATGTTGCTTTAAAGGGCGCAATTTGCTGTTTTGAATAATTATTATGGTTAATTGCATTCATAACGTTTTGTATTTTATTTAGGTATTTTTTGCATCTTCGGCCTCTCGAGATGACGACTTAAAAGCCTTTTCCATAAGTCACCATACTTGAAAGTGGTAGCCTTTTGTGTGTCCAACCCACGCCCGTGGGCCGCATGCGGCCATCTTATTCATTTTTGTTTGCACTTGCCCTTATTACTGGATAAAAAATATTAATTAAGCATTTTGAAAAAAGCGTATGCCCTTCTTACTGCTTTAAATAACAATAAACAGAATAAATAGTATTTAGACAAAACAGGCTATGTAAAACGGTTGTTAGCATGCGAGCTAGCTGGCGGCGCTCAGTAAAATTCAGTATGTCGGCAACAGAGTATGTAATATGTCAGTTCAATATGTAATTTTGTATTTATGCAGAGCTAGGTTTTCATACACAAATTTTGCACTATATCTGAATGCTGTACTGTATCTGCACATGTTAATATATTTTTTATAGTATCTAACCTTTACTAACCTTTACTAAGTATGCTTCATGTAAACTTTAACTATCATGACAATGTATAGATGTATATATGAAAATGCGTGAGTGTATGTATACTTTTATTTGCTTCGGAATATATATGTATATATGTGTGTATATATCTGTATTTGTGCTGTTATTTATATGTATATGTATTTTGTTATACCCTTCTTCAGGTGCCTTGTATGCACATGTATATTTCTTTTTTGCATTTAATAAATGTCGTGTGTTATGCCGGGGCGGCCAGGGCTGCGGCCTGGCAGCTAGTGGTTAACTCCCGCTGGGTTGGTAACCAGTTCTGCATGAATATATCAAGTACACCTGAGTTGGAAGCCAACTCAGCGTTTTACTCCCCTAACCGCTATACTATCTGGGTGGCATGTCCTGTGTCCTACAGTATACGGCATATGCTGTTTATGTACATGTGCGTATTAGTTAAAGTTAATTAATCTGCTGTTGGTTATGTCAAGTTACTTTTCAGTCAGTCATTAGCACATTTTGCTAGCAGCTTGCGATGTACATCTTGTATGTATTTGCAAAGTACACTTATTATTTTATGTTACTCATAACAAATAATATGTGTTTCCCAAACGGCATTAAATTATGCAATCTGGAATGCCATTTTTTGAACATTTCATTTTCCTAAATGAGAAATGCCAGTTACGGACTAAACAATAAACGAATGTAAAAATATTTCTGATGAACTGACTTGATACTGTTTGAATATGTCAATGGTCGGTAAACCACGACTTGCGAAATGCATACGGCTCTTTAGACACTTGGATGCGGTTATGGCACAAACTAATTTCGACTACGTGCGAGTGAGCGGGTTTTCAAAGTCGGTTTGACGTAGCGCAGGAGGTCACGGATTATGAGGCGCGTAAGAGGCTCGCTTGACTAATACCGTCTTTTTCTGAAAATAAGACATCCTCCGAAAATAAGCCCTATCGTGATTTTCGGAACTTTTTGTAAAATAAGACATCCTCCGAAAGTAATCCCTAGTTAAAATAATGTGACAAAAAGAATTCGTTAAAAAATGCTGTTGATTTATTAAGTAATAATATGTTTAGCTTTCCTAATGCTGGTATTTCAGAGAAATGTTTGAAACAAAATATTCCGAGAAATTAATTGTTTACCTCTACAGTTCGTTTCAAATTAATTCTTGGAATTTATCTTAAAAATATAACATAAGGCAGCAGTCTACATTGAGCGACAGTGCGGGTATACAACGTTCATTCATTTCAGTCTTGTAAGTCTGATTATTTCCTCATACGTAATTTTATTTAAAAATAAAGTGAATAATTTTTAACCCCAGTTAAAATGAGTACAAAACGAAAGAGCTATTCCGTCGAGTACAAAAAGGGAATCGTGGAAGACTCCAGGGGTGTAAATCTTGTAGCATTCTGTAAAGAGAAGATGCTGGATCTCCGTATGGTTCGTAAATGGCGTGCAGACTACGATTACCTGTGTCAACTGGTGGACCAAGGAAATGAGGTATTCATAGGCCAAGGAGCTCAAACGACAGTTCACCGCAAGGCTTCTTCGTCAATTTACGTTACTTCTACCGGTTACGATAGTGCACGTGTTAACTGTAATTTGGCGATTCGTCTAGATGGCAAGAAAGTATCGCCATTTTTAATCACTAAAGGTAAAAAAGACCAGATTCAACGTGTTTCAGGAATTTATGTTATTAAAAGTGAAAAGCCTGGTGCACCCAAGCAGTTATAAGAAAGTGGGTGGATTTTATGCTGCCACCACTGTTGAGGGGTCAGTATAGAGGTTTACTAGTTTGGAATTCAGCCAGTACTCATCGCGCTAAAGACATGAAAAACTTTCTTACTGAGAGGAAGATTGATTGAATAATGATTCCGGCAGGAATGACTGGTTACCTCCAGACACTTGACATTGCAATAAACAAGCCATTCAAGGATCATTTGCGGATGGAAATCAATGAATATATTGAAAACAGAATGGTGAGAAATCATCGAGGTAATTTTGTAAAACCAGGCTTACAAGAAGTTGTGAATTGGGTAAAAAATTCATGGGACAAAATAACTGATAGTGATGTTTCCAATGCACTACGAACAGGCTACTTAGACAAGAAGTATTCATTTAACGATAGCTATATCGCAAGACATGAGAGATTCGGACCAATGATTCAACAGGAAATGGATTTGGAAGAAAATCAGAATATAATTCAGAATTTTATTTATGACGATGTTCCAGAAGAAGATGACATGACTGTAATTGAATAAATTTAAATTTCTGTATTCTGTGTAAAATAAATATTAAATAAAAATATATAAATATACTTTTATTTTTGCTCTCCCCTGAAAATAAGCCCTAGCGCGTATTTTGGACCAAAAAAGAAAGTAAGACAGTGTCTTATTTTCGGAAAAAGACGGTACATTAGTTGAACGAGAACGAGCTAGTCACCGCTTGTCCGTCAGTATGTATAGTTGCAATATCCACTTAAACACAAGCCTCCTTACTGAAGGCTCGTATTTAGTGACGTCACAAACTGTTGCCAATCTTGATGGAGGGGAAAAGATAGCCCCTTCGGTCAAAAAGACCATCCACATGGCATTAGGAAGTTAGGTTGCGTTCAGACGGCGACGTAAATGTCACAGAGGCATAGTTACAAGGAACAAAATGGGGAAATTTCTTTCACACCTGCGACACAAACTCTAAGCCGCACTCACTTAGAGAAGCTAAATTTGAGCGTTCGTGGATGTGTGTACAGCTTTCCCGCTTTATTTACCCATTCAGGTTTCGCGAGTTCGCTGTGATTGGTCGACGCTTATCCAAAGTCGGCATAAAGTTTAAAATTTTGAACTTTATGCGAAGAGCCCTAAACCAGATTTTGTGACGTAGCACAAACTGGTTGTCTGACAATGCAGCTCGGCTTAAACCACTTATGCTCTTTATACCGTCGTCTGAACGCAGCTTTAGGGGAATTTCGTCCTTGGTCGTGAGAGGACGCGTTGGTGAACCAAAGTTTTGTTTTAGTAGGTTTATAAGGTATTTCTCCAGCCTTCTTCGCATGCCTTCGTGGTGTAGTGGTCTGCATGCTCGACGCGTAACCGAGAGGTCCGTCGTTCGATTCCCGGCGAAGGCGTTGCTCATTTTTCATGTCTCCTGCTTCGTAATAACCTAATGTCTCTACACTGGCGCCCGAACTAAAAAAGGTGGTGGATGATGATTCTCCACCACCGCGATTTGGCGATTGGGTCTCCAAAACCCCAGTCGCCCTTTAAAAGGGGGAGTATATAAGGTATTTCTTCCGCCTTCTTCGCATGCCTTCGTGGTGTAGTGGTCTGCATGCTCGACGCGTAACCGAGAAGTCCATGGTTCGATTCCCGGCGAAGGCGTTGCTCATTTTTCATGTCTCCTGCTTCGTAATAACCTAATGTCTCTACAGGTTGAATGTCTGCTTAACTTAATCCTGATATTTTGGGGGTTTTTTTTTATTATGCCTTTAAAGTGTTGTGTGTCATTATGCCGAAGAAATTATAATGATGGCCCTAAACTCTCAATATATAGATTTCCTAAACAACAAGATGTACTAAGTAGATGGTTAAAATCGATACCGTGAAAAAATTTCACTATTTCAAAGTATTCTACGGTAAGGTAAGGCTGTTTAAGAAGATGTTGCTAGTCGTCAGTGCCTGGCCTGCTGAAAAGTCTCAGGCAGAACTCAGAACAAGTTTTTCAGATGTCTTCAGACTTACCTAATAGGCAATAGCATCAGGGGTATATTCCAAAAAAGAAGGTAACATGGCTGAAAAACAAAATCTGATGCTCAAGTACAAAATCTTCTAAGACTCGTGCATGAAAACGTAAGTAGAATTCCCTCTCGTCAATATATCATTTGGCGCTTGTTTATTTTTGACGCTGCTGAGTTTCATTATGCAAAAGTGACACTAATTTATTCTAACAGCTGTCACGAACTTTGTGACATAAATTACTTTTCCTTTTTGTGCGAATTATCTCGTCTACGGGTCCTAAAGAAGAACTTTTGAGACTACTGCCACTGAAAAGCCAAACAAGGCGAGGGTACTGCAAATGCTGTCATGGAATGCATATGGAGAAGCATCATGTTTCATTCGATAAATTTGTTTAAATTTCAACAATGGGGAAAAAATGATGACCGGAATGAGAGAAGGTCTTGTTGCTATTTTTCAGGAAAAAATTAGCGACGCGATACTTCTTTACTATTGCGTCATTAATCAAGAAGCGCTCTGTCCGCATACATTTCTAGAAGAAATTGCAATATTACAGAAATGGTAATCAAGACTGTCAACATAACTGTAAATAAAGTTCTTTATTATCACCAATTTAAAGAATTTTTAGTTTAAATGGGAAGCGTGTATGCAGATCTTCTGCTCCATAATAAGGTAAGTTAGATTTCAAGAGGAAACGTTTTGAAATTTTAGCTTCATTATTATTTGAAATAAAGCCTTTTTTTCGGGAAACGGGTGTGCATTATTCTGAATTAACGGACGATCAATCCAAAAAATTTATTACATGGTAAACGTTATATCTCATCTAAATAATCTCAATCATAAACTACAGGTAAAGGAAAACACAGTTTGTTTCGATGTTAGACGAAATCATTTCATTCAAAATTATCCCTTTTTGCTCAAGATGTTTGAAAGAGAAACATTAACACGTTTTCCAAGCCTGCTGAAACATCGTCAAGAAAATAATTCGGCAATTGGCATTTACCGTTTCAAAACAACAATTAAAAATGTAAGGGACGCTTTTCTGCGGCGGTTTCAGGGATACAGAAATAACAAACGTTAGCCTTCGTTAAGAAAAAAAAAAGAAGTCTGAAAGGTTCCAGATTTTAAATTACGTCCAAAGGGGCGTTTTTTTAACATTTTGTGTGTTACCTTTATTTATTAAATATCGTGGTCTTCCCACTTAAACCATAAAATTCAGTTAAAGAACAATATCGCAAAATAATTTTAAACTAAAGATATGCATCTTTAGAATTTCCTATACACAGCCTCATGCGCTGGAGATAAAAAGGATTTTTTGTCCCGTAGAGTGTTGCCATTGCTCGCTTTTAAATCGTTGAGTTTGTTCGTCAAAAATTCGTTAAAGTTTTACAAAATATGAAATCGATAATAAAACATTATCTCGTCTACGTCTCTATTATCTCGTCGCCCAAATTTCAAATTTGGGCTTCCAGATGCCCATATTCGCAGCAGGATTACGTCATTCAAAATTCGATGGCTCTAGGTATCATCGTTTTATCACATACATAGAAATATACATATATTTATGCACATTCTTCATTATTTAATTTCTTTAATAGAGGGCGATAATATTTGGTGGCAACAATTTGAAAAGTGAAACAATACTTTTAGTGAATCAAAGCGAAATGCCAAAACGAAATTAATAGTCCTTCTGGGCAAATTGCCCCTTTGGACCCAAAACGGCGTTTTTTAACGTTTTGTGTGTTAACTTTATTTATTAAATATCATGTTCTTCGCACTTAAACCATAAAATTCAGTTCAACAGCAATATCGCAAAATATTTTTTTTAAAAAAATGAGTATATCTTTAGAATTTCCGATACACAGTTCTGCGCGCTTTAGATAAAAAAGTTGGGGGCTCGCTTTTATGTTCATCAAAAATTCGTTAAAGTTTTGCAAAATATGAAATAGATAATAAAACAAATTCCAAATTTGGATTCTAGATGCGCTTATTCGGGTGGAAATGTACGTTATTCAAAATTGGGTGGCTCTAGGTACCGTTGTTTTATCACATTTGGAGAAATATACATACATCTATGCAGATTCCTCATTATTTAATTTCTTTAAATATAATACAGAGCTGCAAGATTTGGTGGTAACAGTTTGAAAAGTGATTCAGACTTTTAATGTTTCCAACGGAAAATCGCAAAACGAAAACAATACTGCTTCAGGGACAAAGCCCCTTTGGACTAAAAAAAAAAAAAAGAAACTCTCACTCTTAACACAACAGAGCTGAATTTTCCTCCTTTTATTATTGATACTGTCGCTTTTGAAACGAAACTGCTGAAATTTGAAAATAAAAAATTATGGAGTTCCAAATTTGAAAATTTGAAAAATGTTTTAATGCTAATAGGGAAACACTGGAGCAAAATAAAAGTAAACTTAGTTAACAGCAAAAGTGGTCTGCTTTGAAAGACCCGAAGAAATAAGACATGATAATTTTCAACATCTGGAATAGTATTCGTGAATCACGATTAATTTTAAAAACTAGTATTTGTTTGTCTTTCACTCTTTGACTGTATGTATTCATGCGAACAATATTTTTTAAGCACAAACCTTATCAAATGTAAACTGAGTAATCGTCTTATTGATGAACCCATGGAATTCTGCTTGAAATTTAAAACGACATACAAACCTAACTTATCCAAACTTCCCAAGGAAATGTAAGATCATTGTTCACTTAAAATCCTTGTTTCGTTATGTCTTTAATGAACAAAAATTATCAATAAATATTATTATTATTACTATTTCTGTTTTTATTTAATAATAGCTCCGAATATAAACAGACTCCTAAAAATATGGTTCTTGAAAGAAATTCCGCTCTCAATAGAAATCTTAATCGCTGTTCTGTTGAGTTTTCGTTCGTGCCATGATTCGTTATAGATTTGTATCTTCCAAAAATTATTATCATTATTTACTATTTATTTTTATTAGTACCACAGACGCGACTAATTTCGATTCTCACATTTTTTGTCTGTATCACTTTTCAAATAAAGAGATGTTGCCACACAATGTTATCGCCATGCATTATTTAAAAGGAAATAATATAGCGAATATAAAAAAAAAAATATGCGGCAACACAAATCAAAGTACGTTGCCACCTTATATTATCACCATGTATTATTTAAAAAATATATAATACAGCGAATAAAAAGAAATGTGTGGCATCACTTCATTCTATCGGGATGCTATTTTTAAATGTTTTGAGGTTTTACTGTTTGATTTCACATATCACAAAGACGAGGAAAATAATGTTTAATAATAAAGTTAAAAAAATAAAAAAATTGTACCAAAAGGAGTGAGTCAAAGAGCAGATTGTTAAACTGCGAGCTCAGCGAGAGCATTAAAAGCCTTATCAAACCCGCTGGTGCGATTTTAAAATATGAATCCTTTTAGATTTTCTTTTTTTTTTCCCCTTTCTTTTATTCTAATGATTTAAAATTTTTATAATGGAAAATTCAGGCTATGAAATTATCTTAAGCTGTTAAATTTTCTTTCTGGTTAAACATAATTTAGAGGAGGGGAAAAAGCTTTGCCTGAGCTTTAAGGGAGAATATTGTTGCGTGCATACGGGTTTGTAATAGATTAAATGCACAAGTCCGATAATAGGTTAATAAAAATGTATTTTTATCAAAAGAAATATTTCAGAGCTCTGAAATTTTCCACAGAAATATTCGTACAAGTGTTCACAGTATCACACAGTATAATTAGCAGTTATGGCTCAAACTACTAAGAAGATTCAACACAACGCAATGCAAAGCGCCTGTAAAGAGAAAGCTGACTCAAATATCTCAGTTCACGCGGAACTAGACAACTCGTAACAACAATAACTGAGCAACTGAATTCCGATGTTCACTCTTCGGCGTTTTATAGTTTTCAGCCGGCCACGAGATATTTCTAGTACTTTCTGCCTCTCGAAATTACTGGAAAGCAATAAGAGGATGGAATTACGGTAACAGCTAACGTAGTGGTCAATTACATGTTTTCAGTTTCCATACATATTACTGTGATACAGGGACCGGACCCAAATGACCCCAAATGGTCGCCAAATTTGGGCAAGTCTTGGCGATTTCTCGCCAAAACCGTCGTCAGCTTGGCAATATCCTGCCAAATAACTAATATACCCATTTACTCAATGTTAAATGCACTTGCCTCTTTACTCTTACTTTTTCGGCATAGCTTTCTCTTAAAATTTTCTCGAGCTACATTATATAGAAAAATACAACAATTTTACTTATAATTCTACTAAAATTACCTATCTAAATTTAAAATTCGTAACAATACTTCATTTACTGAATTGCACCTTACAAATTATCTACACATGCTCGTCTGTCTGTTTGCTAATTTGTGGCATCATTTTCTCAGGAACGGCGGGGAGTAAAGTTTTGAGAGAGGTAAAGCAGGATTCCAAATATTCGTGGGAAGCCATTTCGACCATTCTCAACTTCGCACGACTTTAATCAGCCGAGATATTAATTAAAAACTCTGAAAACACTAAGTATCACCCTTATTTTTCCGAGTGGCAACAGTCTCGCACGCTAGAGAGAAAAATCTGCTTAATTTCGAAAAGTGTTGCCACTGCTCGCTTTCAAATTGTTCAAATCGCAGAGTTCGTTTGTCAGAACTGAGTGTTCTTTGCATAGTTTTGGCAACCATCTTTGTGAAACTCCTTAAGTCCTGATCTGGAACATGGAGCTGAATGCAGCTATGTTCTGGTGGTAGATGCTGTGATTAAGTGGTAGAATAACTGCACTTGAAAGGGATTTAAAATCCTCTTTTATTAAATTAATATTATTTACAACCACTTCCCAACTCGGGAGGGATACAGAAAGTAAAAGACCACACTTGGGTGTAAATGAACAATCAGATAAATTTAAACTAAAGCTAAATAGAAATTTAATTAATCTTTGCTCACAGAGCTCTACGCGGAGTTGGCCTCTAACTAAATGGTGCGTAGCAAGATTTACTAATACTAGCGCACTTGGATTTATTTCAATAAGCAATCACGTAGCAAGCACTATGGCTTAGAATTTTAACTGCTAGCTGGTCAGGCGAACGTCGAATAGAATGGCCGTAATCTGAGACTAAAAGCTCTTTCACACTGAGAGGTTTCTACCTCTCGTTTAAATAGTCGTTGGCTCCACTTCAAATTAGCATAAAGCTGAAAACGCGCGCTTCTTCTAACGGGAAGTTGAAACATGAGAAGAGATAGAAAGATTTAAATTAAAATAAAGCTTTGTTAGTTTAACTAAAACCTTACACGTTAATAAAAAATTTGTAAAGTTTCACAAAATATGGAACAAAAATAGCATTACCAAACAAACATGTATTATTATTATATAAGGTGATATTCTGACGCTGAAGAAAGCACGCGACTGCATGCGATGTCATTGAATATCGAAAATTTTTCGTCAATCTCAGTATTTTAAATAAATAGCTGCTGACAGCAACTTTTTTGTTTCAGGTTAAGATAACTGACATGGTATGTTATTGCCATGTTAATTATTTTATTGGTATTGAGAAAAATTTGTTACATTGCATTAAATTTAAATCATGACGGCATACATATACGTATTAACCTGATGTGTGAAAAGTTTTTGTTTCCTGGTTTGACAACGAAATATTATTTACGTACTGTTTGTTGCTTGGAAAGAATGAACTGATTTTATTCATACTGAAATGTTTTAATACATTTTCTTTTCAAGTGTAAGTAGAACTTCTAAATGTTGTTTTGGCGCAGCCGATTTACCTGACGGGCTGGCCCGCTAGTTATATAGTAACTTATACATCATTCAGCAGCAAAGAAATATCATACGATAATATTTTATGATTTATATATATTAAGATTTAATAAAAGTTGTAATAAAATATTTTATACAAAAGTTTAATATGATTTATCATAGAAATTATTAAAGAAATGTCCCTGGTAGAATGCGAAACATTTATTGGATACTAGACGAATATAAATTTAGACTAACATGGGAACATACACATCGTCTATCCATTTAGAAAGTGAAAAAATACACAACATCATTCTATAAAAATAATGAATGTTTTTATTAGATATGTCATTAATTAAATGCGTTTTTATTTAAATCAACCTGAGTCAAAAGTAAAAAATAATATTCATAAGAACAACTACATTTATTGCTTTTAAATAGTTTATTTTGTTAATCGATAATAGAAGAATTAGTTCGAAAGATAAATATATGCAGTCTTGTATTTTGCCGAATGCCATCAGACTCGAAAGAAACATGGAACAATGCATTTCAAATATAAGCATCTTACATTTAGCGGAATGGCAGCAGACAATACATTTACAGTGGACCATGCAAAAATCGGGTTTGGTGATTAATTGGCTTTTTACAAAAAAAAAAAAGGGGGGGGGGAGAACGAGAGACAGCTTTCAGAATCCTGTATTGAAAGCACAAGAATTTATAAATACTATTAAACCTCTTTCTTGGATCCATAAAATTTTGAAAATTAATTCTGCATAAGATTTAAACAAAATATTTAATCTGACAATTGAACTTGAACTATTTTTGTGCTAAAGCTCACGCATCAAAGAAGTAGCAAATGCTACTTTCTTTTTATTCGCGTGATTTAAATGCTCATAAACATCTTGATATGAGTAATTCCAAGCGCGCAGGCAGAAAGACAAAACTTATTCGCGCCTATAAATTTTTTTAAAAGAATACCAAGAACATATTTACTTCAGCTTACCTTGAGATTATCATACTCTTTGGCTAAAAACAGCTTTAAGATGAAATAACTCTTAAACATTAATTATATTTTTATTTTATTTGACTCAAAAAAAAACTTCTTCCAGTATGGTGTGACCTTCGTTCAGTTTATTGCTTTGTCGTAGTACTTTTACCATGTTTTTGTACTTTTATCATGTTATTAATCTATTTTTAATGATGAATTAAAAAACAGTTTTCTAGGAATAAAAATCAATTGATAACCTTTCAATGGAAAACGTAATTACAGAGATAAAGTTTTAAATGATTTTACATATAGTTAGAAAATTGTGTAAATATTTACAAGTAGTTGTATTCTACTTATATGGCTAAGGTATCATATTTTAGTTATAATAAATTTTATGTGAATCGCAAATAAGTAGAAATAAAAATATTGCGTTTAATAATCTAGCAATCATGGCGATGAATTTCGTTTCAATATGATTGCGCATCAAAGGAAGAGATTTAGAATTCAAAGGTATTATAGATGAAAAAATTGAATTTAAAAGAGGCTTACTATGCACCTATGCAGCTGGTCAGAATTATTCAATATTAGCTGAAGTACACGAAGTGTCCGGGCTTTACGCAGAGTGAGGTGTCATCATTCAGGAGTATAGGGTTAGTTTCTTTGAAATCTCAGATTGGTAGTCATTTTCCTGTTATTTCGGTTCAAGGAAGTATTGCACAAAACTTCACCAAGCTCGAAAAAAACTATTTAATAATAAAATAATAATAATAATAAGACAATTAAATAATAAAACAAATAAAACGATTTTATTTAGATAAGGAAATAAACATTATTTCTTAGCAGCTTTTATCACAAAACTTGAGGGTACATAACATGGGACGGGCAAACGAAAAATATGTACAGGGTACATGTTTTTCGTTTTCCCGTCCGCAACGTAAACAAACAAGTTATCCGGTGTGCTGACTTTTGAGCAAGCCAGTATAATTCGCTATGTCAAAAATATGATATTTCTAAGTCACATGGTGCTTCTAAACTAATATCTGATACACAGAGTGATTGTCTCCGAGCCTTGTTGATAACCATAGTAAAAGCACACTGGATGAGAAACTACATTTGCTTAAAAAATCTCTGAATTTTAACGGAATGCGAGGAATGAATACATCTTCAACTGCAGCATACTCTGTGATGATGATGTCATCTATTAGGTTCCTCAATAGATTCTTTTCAGTCAGTGTTGTTCCGTTGCACAGATTTGTCGGCTAATGTAGCATAACAATATGGTAGGGCATCCTTTATTTAAAGTGAGCTTGTGTGGCGGTATTCCTAGGAACTCAAAGAGCACTTAAAAATTATGTTGAGCAATATACCGCTTGCTGTATATCCATTACTGAATCAACGGGCGAAAAGGTGACAAAGTTGTCGGGATTCATTTTCCGGATATGTTTCTTATTTAACTATGAATTAATATTCTATCCGTTGACAGATTATTTGAAGAGCTGAGTTTTGCTTTATTATCCTTTTTTTTAATGAGCTTACGGAAAATAACCATCCATTCTGCCCAATTTATTCACCGTTTTCGAAATATTCTCGAAGAACTGATACAGCACGGACTTAAATTCAGCTTTGGAGGTTCTACACTGTTCTAAAGAGTAAACGAACATGGCACCATCTAACGATTTGAATAAGAACTGATAGCGGAAACGCAACAACGGCGAAGTGAACCTAAGACGGATGGCGTTGTTTCAAAATTGAAACTACTTAGAAACTTTTTTTTTTTTTTTTTTTGTAAAAAACGATTATGAACTTTTTGTTTAACATGTATGACTTTCGCTGATAGCGAGAACGCAACAACGGGGACGTGAACCTAAGATGAATAATGTGTACGCAGGATAGCTGTCATGAGTGCTCCGCTCAAACATAAACGCCTCGAGTGTGGGTCCCGTGGATTGTTTTCTTACTTAGACAGTTACCTTCCTAAAGCCAAGTGTGCAAAATCTCATTAGTATCGGAATAAAAGTGTAGATATATATGAATTATTCCACTGAATTAAGAAACACTAAATTGTTGCGAGGAATGAAATAAGAAACCCTAAGTAATTCAGAAATGTATCAATTAAATACTAATACATAAAACAGTGAAATTTTAAAAAAATGTAACATTTTAATAATAACCCTGAAATAATAAAGCGATTATAATAAAGTGAGGTCATTAAGAAATGTAATGAAATTACATTAAAAGTAAACAGAACTTGAAGGCATTAGCAAATGTTTAATTGTAGCAATATTTTGCGGAATTTTTTTTTAAACGTCTATCTGACTATAATGAAATAACGGTACTGTTCTGTTATCAGGACCGGATTCAGAAATGTATGTGTATGCATGTGAGTACGTGTGTGTGTGGGTGTACACACACATACATATGAACGCATACTTCCATACATACATACATACATTTCTGAATCCGGTCCCAAGAGTAGAACAATACCGAAATAACTTTATAAGGTATTTCTCCCGCCTTCTTCGCATGCCTTCGTGGTGTAGTGGTCTGCATGCTCGACGCGTAACCTAGAGATCCGTGGTTCGATTCCCGGCGAAGGCGTTGCTCATTTTTCATACCTGATGCTTCCAAAAAAATACCTAATGTCTCTACAACAGTGATTCTCAACCATTTTTTTGTCGCGGCACACTTTTAATGATTTCAAAATTTGGCGGCACACAAAGAGAAATATAAGTTTAAAAGTCGTTTATTTGCCTATAATTCACTGTGTAAAATAGTTTATGATAATAATTTTGAAAGTAAAGTAAAACAATATGTACTACAAAACAGCAGTATTAAGGATTAATTACATGTTAATAATAAGAACACTTTTAATGATAAATTTGAGTTGGATGTTTTTGATAATTTCATTTATATTGGGTCGTAAAAGTGACAATGTTATTCTCATATCGTCTTCTACATTTAACAATTTCGATCTTTTGTTCGCTGTTATGTTGGCTAATACTGAAAATACCGAATTTTCACTAGAAAGATGTAGAAAATTGTGATAATATTTTTAAAGCTTTTTTGGCCATCGTGGGATAATCGCATCTAATGTTAATGCAAAATGAATTAAATGATTCTTTCGAATATTTTAAAATTAAATCTCGATTACTAGAAAGCGAAATTAGTTATTCTTCTTCATTCAAAGCTAATTCAAATACAGAAGTATTTCTTATCTCAAATGGATTACGAACCCCATCAAATTTTTTGTATATCTAAATATTATAAATATATTATTTTATTTGGGAAATAATGAATAATACTCTCTTCTTACGTTGTCTAATGGTCAATAACAATTTTATGAATAATTTTATTAAACTCTTTTGGGACTGACTCAAACTTCTCGAAATTGCCTTCCTGAGCTTTATTCTTCCATAAAGTTATTTATTTTTGCAATACCACCAGTTTATCTACTGAATTTAATACATTTTCTTTTGGTCCTTGCATACTTGAATTTATGTTATTAAAAATAACAAAAATGTCTGATATGTAAGCTAGTCTCCCATCTACACCAATCAAAATTTCTTAATTATGTACTGAAGATGCGCGAAAATGCTCCGAAATGCGCTCTCCTCCAGAGCACCAAAATCGGCTTGGTTAAAACAATAAGCACGCTTATTAATGTCTTAAAAACCGAATTTCATTAAACCATTATAATTTTTATATACATTTCTAAAATTTCGCGGCACACTAAGAATTTGGCGGCACACAAAAGTGCCGCGGCACAGTGGTTGAGAATCACTGCTCTACAACTTAATAATTCAGAGTTCGTTCACTGATAAAGTTTACGCTTTCCGTTATATTATCCGTCTTCAAACTCTTGGCACGAATCAAAATGTAATGATTTTAATGGGTCCAGCTAGTATAATTTCACGGGTGCAGCTTCTCAGAATATGAACAAATTTGAATTAAATAATTTCCATGCTGAAGAGTTTATTTCAGCTTGATTTTTGATTCATACATGTTACCCTTTCGTAGCATAAAAAATACCGTAAGGGAAAAAAGAAATCATCATGAAGGGTAATGCCATATATAGATGATTTTAATGAATCCAGCTGGTTTCCCGGTTCCAACTAATAATTAATAATAAGTGAAATGAATCTGCGTTTAATGCTCTTATATTGTTTAGTTTGGTAATTAATCTGACTATAAAGTTATAATTCGAGCCGACAAGAAGCCACCTGGAGAACACGAACATCGATTTAATGCACCTAAGATAGACGAAGTCGACATCATAATAATTGTGGGCAATGAAAACTCAAGCCGTGACATAATTTTACAATGAAGAAAAGAATGATTACAGCGCATTGCAGAGACATATCGTCTATATAATGCCCTCCAGTATACATTAATATTTCTACACGGAGAGGATGGATATCATTTTAATATGAAACAAATCCAACCTGAAACAGGAATAGAAACAAACAAAAAGTCACTTCCAAGGAGTTCTATGCTTACCACTTATCACTTATCAAAGACAATGAATCTTAGAATCACATTCCCAACACTCGCCATTTATTTCAACAATTCCTGGTAGATATGTATGCAAAAATAGAAGCGGAACGTATGCTTTGCATTAAGAGTGAATCAGAAGAAACTACTCACGGAAGATTACGTTCACCTTCGAGACACGATCATAAATGACAAACATTGACGACATCGGAACAATGGTAATCTTACCCTCATCTTACATAGGAAGTCCGCACACATGTAGAAATACACTCAAGATGCCATGACCTACGTAAGAAAATATGGACGACCTGACCTCTTCATAACGTTCACATGCAACTCGTCGTAGCCAGAAATTAAGGGACAACTAAGATACAGACAAGCCCCCATGGATCGACCCGACATAATAGCCCGAGTTTTCCGACAAAACAAATTAGATTTATCATTAAGTCATCACAAAATACATTTTTGGAACCGTTAGATGCTGGATGTACACAATCGAATAGCAAAAACTATAAGGTACTTCTCCCGCCTTCTTCGCATACTTTCGTAGTATAGTGGTCAGCACGTTCAACGCATAACCGAGAGGTCCGTGGTTCGATTCCCGGCGAAGGCGTTGCTCATTTTACATGATTCCTGCTTCGAAATAACCTAATGTCTCTACAAAACGAGGACTGCCTCATTCACACAATCTCATATGGCTACACGAGAGAATTCATCCCACGGATATCTACAAAATCATCTAAGCTGAATTTAAATTTATCCTTTTATTCCAACTACCACAAAATCTCATATCAACTCCCTGAGCAAAGCCGGATACACCAACTAGTAACAGAATAAATTTGAAAGAAAAATTAAAGATCTTACTCCTTGAACGATA
Source organism: Stegodyphus mimosarum (assembly GCA_000611955.2). Taxonomy (NCBI): domain Eukaryota; kingdom Metazoa; phylum Arthropoda; class Arachnida; order Araneae; family Eresidae; genus Stegodyphus; species Stegodyphus mimosarum. Next base: position 16,751 of record KL818959.1, on the reverse strand, counting down.
GCACAATTAAAAATATTTTAATTTAGCAGCAGCAACACATTTCTTTTAGATTCTTGAGTTTATTTATTAAAGTCTAAAGACAAATAAATATATTCCTTTTCTCGAACAGCAACACATTTCTTTTACATTAATGAGTTTTCTGATTAAATTTGAAACATATAATAACTTTGTATAACATATGATAACTTTGCTTTAAAGTAAAAAAAAAACTTCTGCTTGGAATTTTTTTTTTAACTGCAACTATATTTTTGAAAATATAAACTATCGTCTGCTACCTGACAGTTTTGTTTTCGTGGAAAATGTCGCTTTTAAAGAAGCAATGGGTGGAAGGCTATGTTTGTGTTCTTTCCGAGTAAAATTATTCATATCTAGTTATCAAAAAAACGTTGTGAAAGCCGTAGTTTCTCGATATGCAAAACTACGGGTATTGTCAAAAACAAAGGGAAAAAACTTCAAATGGAAAAACTGTTCCAATTATGTACCCAAGGAAAATATAGAATGTTTCGAATGTTGCAAAAGTACGATCTTTAATGTTAAAAGAAAATCCGCAAAGGACAGTTGCAAAATTATTAAAATACTTAGTATGAATTGTAAACAAAGTGATTAATGCTGATTTGAATTTTAGAAAGGTGGAAAAACATAATGTGCATCGTCTTTCTCCACTACCTACCACCGAACCCAGAACGCGCTGCAGAATTCTTTATGAGAAGCATTTATCAGGACAAAAATGGGAAAATGTTGTCACAGTAGATGAAGCTAGGATGTAATTAAATGACTGTAATAAAAAGAGATCCATTTATTATTATCAAAGAGGAGAAAAAAATTTTAAAACATGATTCAAGGAATTTAAAGAAAGTTTTTTCTAAGGCATTTAAGATTGTTGCTGGTTTTTCTTATAACGGTAAATTAAAAATAAACAGAGTGAGAAAAAATGTTTAAACCAACTCCGCATATATCAAAAACATATTTTATACCCAATTTTCAAATATGAAATACTTTTTTTTTTTACTCACAGTGCTATCAATCAGTAGAACTTCATCAAGACAAAGCAAGACAGCGACACGTCAAAATCTACTCTTAATTTTCTGGAAAAAATTGGAAAGAAACGTGTATCAAGGCCATACCTTTCGCTTATATGCCTATTAAATCTCCCGATCTATCACAAATATATTTTTGCACTTAAACGGGTTGCCCAAACGTCGACCTACAACCTCCTTAGACTTTGGAAAGCTGTTCGAGAGCAATGGGATAAAATACCTGTTCTGATACTCAAAAAGGCTTTATTGTCTTAGAAATTACAATGCATAAAGATAGTGAACAAATAAAACAAATTCAAATAAAACATTTAAAACATAAAATTTTAGGTAAACTATTTCTGTAATTACAAAGAAAATTGTCTAAAAAATACGCGAACAGCCTCTGTAAATAGCTCACGCTTTGCAGAGTGGCAGCACAAAACTTTAAATCACTGAGGGTTTAAGAAAGAGACCCTTAAATTAACATTAAATATATGGATATAAAGACACCCCGCGGACTCCGCATGGTGGTTTTTGCAAAATATGTAGACAGTGGCTTTCCTCTTGTTTCGAAGGTCAAGTGTGTCAAATCCGAATAAAACTGTAGATTTGTATGAAAGACAAACTCATGGATCTTCTTTATATAGTTATCTTTATAGTTATATATCCTAACTTATATAAATGTTTTTTTTTTCATACAGTGTTGCCACTGCTTGCTTTGAAATCGTGGAGTTTCTTAATCAAAAATTCGTTAAAGTTATTCAAAATATGAAATAGATAGTAAAGCAAATTCCAAATTTGGGCTTCCAGATGCCCATATTCGAGTGGAAACATACGTTATTCAAAATTTGATATCTCTAGGTACCGTTGTTTTTTTAAAGTGCGAGAAACATACATACATTCATGGAGATTTTTCATTATTTAATTTCTTTAATGCAAGGCTCTAAGATTTGGTGGCAACAGTCTGAAAAGTGAAACGCCGTTTATAGTGAACCAACGCAAAATGCCAAAACAGAATTAATAGCCCTTCTGGACAAACTACCCCTTTGGGCTAAAAAGACAAGTATTTTTCTGTTTTAATTAATGCAAATACAATTATGAATTGCTACGTGCCAATACTGAAGTCTGTCAATGTCGTCAAGAACACAAATTCTATAAAATTCTGTGAATAAGAAATCTTTTTTGAAAAAAATATATATAATAATCAGTATTTTTCATGATAATTTGCAGAAATATTGGCGTCATGTAACCTATTAACATAAGAAACTTTTTTCTAAACGGTGTTTTATTTTTTTAACGTAATGCAAATGTTTAATTCTTCAATTTGCTTATGATCGCTAAATATGTTTTCCGATTTTAGTATCAAATATCTCCATCGATTTTTGTCATAAGAGAGTCAAACTTTACGTGTCTTATTTTTTAAAAACAGAACAAAATTTGGCGCTTGTTTTGGAAGATTTACTGTCAGTTATTTACTATATCTTCAAAGATACTAGAATTATTCATCTATTCTTATTATGTTTTAATTATTTTGAAACTTAGTGTACTATTTCGACTTAACCAGAATCAAACTTCTGCTATTTATTTGTTCAAGGAATTACGCAGTTAGAAAGCTCGAATAATGGTTTTTAATATCAACTTTCTGTTGCCAGACGCATAATGTAAAATAGTGATTTTATTTGCAACTCTTGGAATTTTACAAGTCTAGACTACGAAATAATTTGAAATACTTTCATATGGACCATCATTCCACAGTATAACTGTCATTAACCTAAAATGGACCACTGTGAGTGAGTTTATTTCTTATTCAGTAAAAGTATAATTTATTATAACAGTAAGATTCTTTAATCTGCTCCCTGTGAAAAGAATTATTTCCATTGCAAGGCGTTCATATTATACTTAATCTGTTATAAACTCGTGACATATTTTCACCTTTTTGGCAAAAATCGACATAATGGGAAATTTTTTAATTGCTTTTATCTGCATTTACAGTGGCTTATACTTGTTTTTGGACATTTGGGTTTATTAATTTTATTTGCAAATATCAATTACCAAACATTAGCGAAATGAGTTTGTTTTCCTTTCACGTGTACTACTGATCATCGTTTTTAAAGCCTGCTTGTTTTTTAAAAAATTATTCTAAAAGTTTTCGGCAAAAAAAAATATTAACTTATTCCAAACGTTCTGAAAACGAACTCATTTAAGTATTCGCACATTTTTGTCGAACAGGCTATATTTAACAAGAACATGAAAATAAAGACACATTTATTACTTCTTTCAATATCCTTTAGCTAAAATTAAGCTCTTCATGTACTTTGTCTTAGAATCCTAATCAGCTAATTTTTTCGTGCAAGAATGGTCCTTTTTTTTTCCATGCCTCCGTACTACATTCCAGGACTCTCGAGGAAATATCGTGCTTCCGTAGTCTTTTCTCCAAGTCAATACATGTTCGATAAAATTTAAGCCCGGAGAACAAAGCGTTTTGATAACTTCAGGACAGTTGCATGATTACCACAAGAGAATATTTTGGGCTATAAAATTAAGATCTTTATCCTGATAGAATTTAAATCCATTTTAAATTCCAAGTTTTCTTGCAGGGCTTTCAGGTTTTCATTAAGAATATTTATATATTTATGCTGATCAATAATATTTTTATGAAAACTAAATTCCCACCCCTGATGCAGCGAAACATCCTCAAACCATTATGCCTAAACCCCGTGCTTTGCAGCAGGCATTAGTTTTTCGGATTCTATTCTGCATTTGAATTTCTCCATACAGTAATTCGTCCATCGAATCCAAATATATTAAATTTTGTTATATATCGATAATATTTCAGGCTTGTTTGATTTTTTATACGATATACCTCTGATTTCTTGGTGTCAGCCTGGAATGGGGTCTAGACCTCTGTGCATTTTCGGCAGTTCCAGGTAATTTCCCTCGTTTTATAACATCAAAGGTAGCTGAACGCTTTACATTAGCGATGTTTTGGATATTTCGAATATTTTTAGCGTCTTAAAATGATGAATAATTAAATTTCTAACAAACTAGCATCTTCCCATATTCCCTCCAGATATAGAACTGTTCATATATTTTGCTAAACCAGTAGTAATTTCTAAACGCAGACGATAATCTTGTGATGTATTTTAATTAAAAAAATTATGACAAGAAAAAAAGTCTGCCAAAATATTTTAACGAAATTCCCGAGGGCCCGAATTATTATGCGAGTTGCTAATGAATACTCTTTGAATAAATGATTTTATTACAAAGATATTTTGAGTTATTTATTTTCCAAAGAGCTGGGCTTAAAATAGCGAAATGCACCAAAAAGAAATTAAGACTATGTTTCAATAATCAGTGCAACATCTGTGTAAATAAATTATAAAAAAACTATTAAAAAACAATAGCTATTGCACATAAATAAGTTTAAAAGAAATTGCAAAGTACTATATTCTGTTTGAAGGCAAATGATACATTACGAACAATACCATTAAAGTCTAATATTAAAAAATGAAAATGCGTATAATTTATTGGAAACAACACTTATGATATTCAAATTTTTCTGCTACCCTTACTAGTTCTTAATTTAACTACCTTCCAAACCTTTTTAGAATTCTTGTTTTTATTGGGGAAAAAAAAACTTTACTAAGGCTTATTACATCACAACTTATCTAATAAAATTCAGTAACTACGCAATTATCTGCGTTATACTTATGTCGCCCGAGGCTTACCAGCATCAAAATAGAGAATTTCTGCATCGTAAAAAGAGAAAACAAATATTATGCTCGGAAGGTGAGGCATTTTAAGCATCTTACAGGGAGGAATTCATTCTTCTTTTCTAAACAGAAATGCCTGAGGGCTGATTCGTTGAAAAAACAATGAAAATAACAACCAGTTCTTTTTACCGGGAAGATGCTACAACATTGCACCATGTTGCGCAACAGCCAGCTGTCATAATAATGCCCTGTGGCTACGCTGAAAAATTATTTGGACAAACATTTATGCAGCCAGTTTGAAGATTATAGTGCTAAGCTTATAAGCAAACGATAAAAGTTGATATTATTCTTATCTTGCCTTCAGTATGAAACGAATGTTTACAAAATACTTGTTTCGTGACGATGGTAATTTATGCATTTTAATAAAGAACATAAAGTTTTTTGAACAATTAAATAAAGAATATTGATTATTAAAAATAATCGGCTATTTATTTAAGACGGCTTTTAATTTCCTTTCTTTCTTTAAATTTTCGTATTAAGCATTAATCAAACTTTACAAATTATTATAAGCCTTTTATCTTTGCAGGCAAGTTTGTAATTTTAGCAAAGGAATTTGGAATAACTTCTAAGAATCAATAAATACTAAAGCTACAGAAGTGAAAGATATATGTTCACCAATGTGATTGATCTGTTCTGGTTAAAAATGGTGTTTCATATTTCCACATATTCAATATCTACGATACAGATTTAAGAGACCTCATTTAATAAACTGTATGAAAGAATGAGTAAAATGGTGCCTGGAAGAACAATTGCAGATAGGGCATGAATGGAAATGTGTAATTTTTCTGATGAGTTCAGTTTTATATTTTCCCCCACATCAGACAAGATTTATGATAGATATTTATCAGATATGATTTATCAGAAAAGTTCGAAGAATTCGGAGAATAATTTAAAAATATGTGTAAGATCTTAAACATCTTCCAAGGTAAGAAAAATCACATAAGAACATAACGTATTTCCTTTTCCGCCATTATTTCAGGAATTACTCTAAATTTTTTCATCAAAAATTACATAAAATATTGATTAAGATTATTCATGAATTATTTTTTCTCTTCTACTCAGACTGGAAGGTGAAATCATAGTCAGACATGCTAATTATGATTTGAACTATATCACAGGTACTTACAGTATTTTATCCGCTTCCTCTGTGTTTTGAAAAGCATAAATTCAATTGAGCTGAGATCAGAGAAAAAATAGCTTCCACAAATTTTTAAAAAGCTTCTAAGACACTGAGATCATTTCAAATAAATTAATTAACATCATTACTGCATTATTTATTTCCTTTGCTCATTTAACAGGAAAAATACATCAGCAATTTTCAGCTGTTAATGCAATGTGTTTGATGATAGAAATAACATCAGATTGAGGAAAAGCTACTGTTCATCTGTTAAGTTCCAGTTTTAGCAATGGCTTATTATATCAACTGTTGGCTGAGGCTTATTATATCAACTTTCTTACTGATAGTCCATCTTTTGGACACTAACTTCGGCATTCAGAGTCCATTCCATTTCTAGCAATGGTAGCTTCTCCACTGATTTCCAGCTTTGAGAATGGTAGTTCGTCTTCTGAATTGCAGGTCTGGCAATGGGAGTCGATTTGTTAAGCTCCATTCCTGACAGTGGTAGTTGGTACACTGAGTTCTAACTCTATTAGTAATAGGTCGTCTTTTAAGCTGCAAATCTGCTAGTGTTGCCTCATCTTTTGATCGATGTTGAGTTCTTGAGTTCCAATAATGGAAATGGCAGTCCTTCCACTGAGGTCTAGCTCTTGCGTGTGGTAGCTTTTGTTTGTTTCGAGTTCTGTTCAGGTGATTGAAGTGACAGAGTAAATGGTGATTTTCATGTTTTTTTTTTTTCCAATGTGTAAAGCAAATTGGAATTAAATTCCATTATAAAGTCATCCCTCCTAAGATAGTTTGCCTCTAAGTGCTTTGCTATAATTAATTACCGAACCTCAAACAAATGATATTTTATTTTATATACGTGCATTTTGATGTATGAAATATGCGAATGCCTTGCTTTTCATTTAAATGCACTAGCGTTGAAACGTATCCATTGAAAAAATTAAAATATAGCAATACTTCCCGCTCAAGTTTCTTAAAAAGTTTTACAGAGTAAAAAATAGAAGAAATAACTCCTTGTTGGAAAAAAAGTGCACACACAAAAAGACAAATAAGCTTCATTCACAAAACTTGGCATTGTATGCAACGTTTAAGAAGACTTGCAGATTAGAGTTTGGTAATAAAAATATGTGTTTTACTCCCACATGAGAACAAGAATATTATATAAGCAGTAAATTCCTTCTTAAGAGAGCGTCTAATGTCAATATTCGATGCGACGTAGACTGTGTTAAGTTACTTATGTACCACTAGAGGAAAGATTCTGCCACAAATTTTGCAATCGGTCATCTAATTCAGTGGTTGCTTTTCCAGTCTTTTCTACGAAGGGTTTTGATATATTTTTTAGAATGACATAAATGAAGGATTTTAAAAAAAGCAAATGTTTTTTAATAAAATTTCTGTAAACAACTTATTATTTGAAATGAGAAATATTGTCTGCTACTTCTAAATTTATTCTTCTTTCGAAATGTCGCAGTGGATTGAAGGACATGTTTTTGAGCTTTCCGAAGAGAAATATTCTTATCCCGTTATTCAAAAACGTTGTGAAATGCACTGTAATAAAATTTCTATGAGCAAAATAAGCAATATTATTAATCGTAAAGGGAAAAACCGTCAATTTTTATTTCCACATGGGAAGAAGACTCCAAATGAATACCAGAAAAACTTACATATTATTTCTAACGCCTATAAAGTTAAATCGTTTGTAGCAAGAGAAAATTTCCGACGTAGAAATCGACTGAAAGTCTTTAAATACACCTATAGTAATAATAAATTAAATAAGCAACCAAGATTTACAACTTAAAAAAAAAACTAAAAAAAAAACATAATGATCACCAGCTTTTCCGAGACATGGGGCTCAGAACAGTTTGTAGAACCCTGTATAAAATAATTTAGCAGGAACTAAACGGAAATGCCTTGTGACCCTTGATGAAGCATGGGTTTACCTAAATGACTGAAAAAAAATCTATTTACTTTCGAAAACGAAGAGAGAAAAATGTATAAACCTGGTTCTGTCAATGCAAAGAAAGTTTCAGTGATTGTCTATCGGAAATTTCATACGTGATTGTCACTGGAATCTCTTACAATGGGAATTTTGCAATAAGAAAAGTGGCAGAAAATGTTAAAATCAACTTAACTTATTATAAAGGGAAAGTTTTACATCCGATATTTATGGAAGAAATTCCATTTCCTTATCCAACTGACTTTCAAAGAATGAAACTTCATCAAGACAAAACAAGAAGTCATATTCCGAAATGTACCACTGCATTCTTTGAAAAAATGAAGATTGAAACAGGTATCCCACATATACCTTTTTAACATATTACTTCGAAATCCAGTGACGTTTCACCTATGGACTATTGTCCCACTGGCGTCTTGAAAAGGTTTCTTTCTATTCCATCCGTGCCACCAGAACGGATGGACTCTGGAAAGTAGTGGATAAGGAATGGAAACCAATACCCCCGAAAACCTTACGAAAAGGCCTTCTATCAGGGAAATTAACGTTGCTGCTTATAGTCCAGAGAAAAGGCTATCAGATCGAACATTTAAAAAATACTCTTTACATATTAAACAATCGAATCAATCGGCCAGAAATAGTCCAAAAATGTGTAAATACCTTCTGTAAGTTATAACATAAGTTATCTAAGTTCTAAAAAATACCTGTTGTTCCTATGATTTCGCTTCTGAAGAGTTGCATTTTTCTGTACAACATACACTGGTTATCATAAATTTAGGAAAAATCTCAAAAATAGCGCTAACTTCCTCAAAAGTAAGCCAAACTCTGCAAAAATTGAATATGTTGCCAAGTAAGAGTAGCTGAGTAAAACTGCAATACGCAAATTAGTGGCGCTGCACTCGGAATACGTCATCTGCGAGGAGCATAAAAGTCCATGTTTGAGAGCAAGCCCACACATTTCATTGTGATATTGACATCAGAAATCTGAGATAGCCAATTCGTAACAATGACCTCCAGGCATCATTTGCCTACAGAACTACGATGGAGAACCATTGGGAGACTAGAGGTAGGACAAAGTCAAACAGAAGTGGCCAGATGGCTAAATGTGAGTCCTTCTGTGGTTCATAGACTTTGGAGGCAATTTCAAACCACAGATTCAGCCAAGGATGTCCAACTGCTACGATGAACACCGATGACCGATATTTCACATTACGTGCACGCAGGAATAGAACCACTACTCCGACTCTCCTTAGATCCTCCCTTGCTGCAGCCACCGGAAGGTTGGTTTCAACGTCAACTGTGAGCAGAAGGCTTCACGAAGGTGGTCTGTATGCGAGACGACCAGCCATTAGCGTGCTGCTCACGTCACGCCATAGGAGGGACCGTTTGCAGTGGGCACGACAACATGTCCACTGGACGCCTAATCAATGGAGGGCTGTTCTCTTTACGGGTGAGTCCAGGTTTAGTCTAGAAAGCGACAGTAGGCGTTATTTGATGTAGAGAGAACCTGAAACCCGTTATCATCCGTCAAACATCCGTGAAAGAGATGCATACGGAAGAGGCAGTGTCTGTGTTTGGTGTAGCATCTCTTTGGGTGGACGCACAGACCTCCATGTCTTTCCAAGGGAAACTGTGAATGCTCAGCTTTATAGAGATGACATCCTTGATGCTTATGTGCGCCCATAAGCTGGGGCAATAGGCGATGCTTTTCTTTTACAAAACGACAACGCAAGACCACACAGAGCTCGAATCGTAGATGATTACCTTCAACGAGAAACAATTATGCGCATGGAGCGGCCAGCTCGATCCCCGGACTTGAATCCTGTCGAGCACGTTTGGGATGCCTTAAAGAGACGTCTAGCTGCTCTCAATCGCCTCCTCAGACCCTTGCCGCGCTTGAAAAGTGCTTTGCAAGAGCACTGGCTGTCACTTCCTATAGAACTGAGAGACCGCATAATTGAAAGCATCACACATCGTTGTATGTGCTTATTGCTTTTAGAGGCGATCATATTCCATATTAAAGACACTTTTACTACAGAAATTTGACACCTTCGATTTGTTCATTTTATACATGTGCTAATTTCTACACTACGATAATTGTCTGATAATTTCTTTTTATGTTATTTGATACTTTACTATGTGTTGTGTATTGTGGGTAAGTTTCATAAAATTCTACATGTAATTTTTTCAGTAATCGTGATTTTTGTGATTTTCCCTTGATTTATGATAACCAGTGTATTTAGCTGCAATCTAACACTTATTAAACATTTATTCTATTCGAAAACTTTATCTTTCCCACTTCATATATTTCTTATACTGATTATAGAAATAAATACATACATATTATTTGTCCCTAATCCATTATCATACCGTTCATTAAAATAGTTTGCTTATTGAGTTGGATATAAGTTGTAACTTTGAGATCTATAGGTATGTTTTTCAATAAAAATAAAATATTTTGCTTTCACCATTCGTGCCATTCGCTGATCTTAATGCCTTTCTGTTTATCACTATCAACTCGAACAGCAGGATCTGTGTTGACCGCAAACAATAGAGTTGATTTCCAGTTGGATATTGAAGACGAAAATGCCTAGAATCCCGCTCTTGTTTGTATATAAATACAGACCTTCACTTCTACGAGATCAAAGATAGGTATGTTTATAAAGATTAAGTTTTCCCTGAATCTAAATAGACTTTGAATCTGCGGTTTGTATGGTAGTTTGCTTTGTATGGTAAAGGGTTTGATATTCGCTAAAGGAATTCCATTCAAAGTCAATAACCGTTTGTTGCATTATCGCAGTGCGGTTGAAATCGGGAATCATTAAGACGTCACGTGGTTGGTCACTGCTAAATCCAGTGATTGATTACCATTTGATAATGAAAACAATTCCAACACACAGATTAAATCCAGCTAAAACAAACTTTAAACAAAAATGCGTCTTTCGTTCAAGTTTCTTGAAGTGATGCAGATATGTAAGTTACGAATAGCTTACCAGGAAAAATGCACCTTAAAGCTACAGTAATTTCTTCTACATTCGCTTTCTGGTAAGTTAGACGAACCCAGCTATAATTTCCTAGGCACTTATGCGTTAATTTATACTGCTATAGAGAGCTTCTATAGGTATAATATATATATATAACGAACTGTATTGATATCTTCGATAGAAATGTTTTTGTATTTTTTCCAGAACTTCTGTAAGTTTTAGCGAAAAAATTACTAACTCTTAAAATAATCCGCATTTAGGATGCTAAGACCCACATTCTTTCTGTGAAGGAAAATACCTTTACATTGTTTTTCTTTAATGCTCGACCCCATAAACTCTGTGTTGGAAACGAAGAATATCTGAAATAGGTGTAACATCCAATCCAGGAGATTAATTGTGTACGGCATTCTTTGTATATGGTGTACGTGAGCATTAAACCAAAGAACGTAAGTGGGTTCTTTGATTCAATTCAGATTCTTTTAACTGAATTACCAGACGGGCTGAAACTGCCACAGAAATTTCGAAATTTTCGCTATTCTAAGAAAGACGAATCAGTGAATCGTATGAATTTGGATTATACATCTTTATCTTCCCTTTCCAATCATCTTCTTTCTTTTCTCTTTCTCTCTTTTTTAGTCCAAAGGAGCGTTGTCCAGGATGAACTATTAGTCTCGAAACGGCAGTTTGCGTCTGTTCAGTATGAACAGCGTATCACTTTTTAAATTATTGCCACCAAATATTATTGCCCTGTATTACTTTCAAAGAAATTAAATAATGAAGAATCCGCATGAATGTATGCATGTTTCTCGCAATGTGAAAAAAACAACTGTACCTACAGTCATCAATTTTGAATAACGTAGTCCTGCACCCGAACATGTGCTCCTGAAGGCCCGAAATTTGAATTTCGAATTTTATATTTCATATAATAAATTTTTAAGAAATTCAATGATTTGAAAGTAAGCTGGGGCAGCACTGCACGGAATAAAACATTTTTAGTTCCAGTGCGCGAGATTGTCCATCAGAAATTCTAAAAATATGCTGTTTTGAAATATTTTGTGATTTTGCTATTCAGCTAGAATTTATGTGGCGTAAGTGAGAAGTTCATGATATTTAATTAATAAATTTAACGCGCAAAATGTTAATAATAAAAAGACAAAAAATAAGTTTTGCAAGCCATCTTACTAAGTAAACTGAATATGATACAACAAACTGAGAAAAGACTCAAAAATATAAAAAATGTGTGCCAATACTCAACATTTCATTAGGAATTCTGAACATGCTGCTTTTAAACCTTTTGTAATTTTGCTGTTGAATTGCATATGGCGTAAGTGCGATGAAAATGATGGTAAATAATAAAGCTAAAATTACAAAAAGAAGTGCATTAACAGGAGCGAATTTACAGCAGTCTGGTAGACTGCGAGCTTAGCGAGAGGTAAAAATAATAATAATAATAATTTTACACACCCTTTTGGGCGACCATTAAAATCTGTGCCCTCTCAATTTTTTCCCCCTTTTTACATTTGTTTTTAGTCCAAAGGGGCAATTTTCCCAGAAAGACTATTAACTTCGTTTTGGCATTTTGCGTTGATTCACTATAAATGTCAATTCACTTTTCAGATCGTTGCCAATAGATATTAGAGCCCTGTATTATATTTAAAGAAATTAAATAATGAAGAATCTGCATAAATGCATGCATTTTTCTTTCAACTGTGATAAAACAATGGTACCTAGAGCCATCGAATTTTGAATAACGTATGCTTCCATCCGAATATGGGCATCTGGAAGCCCAAATTTGGAGTTTGGAATTTGTTTTATTAACTATTTCATATTTTGTAAAACTTTAACGAATTTTTGATTAAGAAACTCAAAGGTTTCAAAACCAGCAATAGCAACACTGTACGGGGGGGGATTATCTCCCGAGTACGAGACTGTGTATCCGGAAATTCTAAAGATATGCTCATCTTAAATTTATTATACAATACTGCTGTTGAACTGAATTTTATGATTCAAGTGCGAAGAACATGATATTTAATAAATAAAGGTAACAAACAAAAAGTTAAAAATACTCACCTTTGGACGTAATTTAAAATCTGAAACCTTTCAGAATTTTTTTTAATATTTATTTGATGTTTGCAGTAATATATTTAATGTTTGGCATTGTTATTTATTTACTTATTTATTTTTTTTAGTCCAAAGGGGCTTTGTTCCTGAAGGACTACTGTTTTCGTTTTGCGATTTTGAGTCGGAAACATTAAATGTCGGTACACTTTTCAAACTGTTGCCACCAAAATTTGCAGCCCTATATTATATTTAATGAAATTAAATAATGAAGAATGTGCATAAATGTATGTATGTTTCTCGCATTGTGATAAAACGACGGCACCTAGAGCCATCGAATTTTGAATGACGTAATCCTACTGCGAATGTGGGCATCTGGAAGTCCAAATTTGAAATTTGGAACTCGTTTTATTTTCGATTTCATATTTTGTAAAACTTTAACGACTTTTTGATTAAGAAACTTTTAAGGATTTCAAAACGAGCAATGGCGACGTTGTACAGAAAAAAACATTTTTATCTCCAGCTCGTGACACAGTGTATAGGATATTCTAAAGATATGCTCAGTTTAAAATTATTTTGCGATATTGTTCTTTAACTGAATTTTATGGTTTAAGTGCGAAGAACATGATACATGATAAATAAAGGTAACACACAAAATGTTAAAAAGAACAGCCCTTTGGACGTAATTTAAAATCTGAAACATTTCAGATTTTTTTTATTTACTTATTTTTGTTCTTTTTTTAGGGGGGAGGCGTTTGTTTAGGTATAAATATTACCCAAGTTGTGTCCTCCAATGAGACGAATGGGCGTTTTGCATTGTTTAGGTCTTTTGAAAGACCTAAGCTATTCTTTACAAAAGTTATTAGATTTTTTGGGGGGTAACCATTCACATTTTAAGTAAACGTAAATTCGTCAATATTTTTACCATTTGTTTTCATACAACGTAAATGCACTGTTTCTATATTTTTATAAGATAATCTAGTTTTCTTATCTAATCGGATAAAGCGAATCAAATTTTCGCTTCCTTGAAGTTCGTTATAGCGAAGTTCGACTGCATACGAATCAAAAGTTTTATTGCTTAACCGCACATGCACGTGTGCCAGATTTTAATGATACTGTACCATTTAATAGGAAATAACGATATCAAATGCAACTACTTCTTATGACTAAACCATTATAAGCCTATTATGTCGTTATATCTCCCCAACGTTGTCTTGTAACGTCGACTTAGCCGGGTAAAAACGATGGATGCAGAATTTTCGAAGCGAAATTTCAGTAGTTGATGCTATTATGAATGTTGATTAGAGAATATCCTCTAAAACTGTAATAAAAAATCTAGATTTTATTTTATTGACTTTTTATAATCATATATCAAATAACAAAAACTTCTGGAAGTACTGTATTAAACTATGAATTTAGATGGCATTTTTTGTAGTTATTTCATGTGAAACTATCAACATAGATTGCATATTTTCTCATTATCTTGAGATGACTGCTAGTTTTGAAAATGTAAACAGATATTCTTTTGTTCGTTATCACAATCGTTTGAGAACTGTTACAATTTCAGGAATGAAATTAAATTGTTGACAAACATCGAAAGGATTCATTTCTGATAAGAGGAAATTTTTACAACTGTCAAGGACACAGCCTATATCAGAATTATCATAGCTTTCTGAGCAATGCTATCGAAACGCGTTTTACGCATTATTCAGCTGAATCTGAATTTCGAAAAGTACTTTTCATTGCAAGCATTAATACTCAAAATTCTAAAAGTTTTTAAGATAATTTTTTTAATTAAAAATTGTACAGTTTTTATCCTAAGAAATTAAAAACTGTACAGCTTTTATCCTAAGAAATTAAAAACTTTTTATGTCTGCATTCTTCACTGCCTCTTTCATTTTCAGACAGAAAATAAGTTGTACCGTTATCATTACATAACGGGGCTCTGTCATAAAGTGACGGCATTTTTACGCAAATCGGTCAGTGTTCAAAAGTTCTACAACAGTTCACCGTCATAAAGGTATATGCATTTTTGTGAAGATTAGTTTTTGAAAAAAGCAGCTTTCAATATGCTCTCAGCGCAGTTACGACTGGCTACCTCTGTGCAAGTAGTGGTACTCTGATATAATAGTGCCGCTCTTTTTGGAGCTTACTTTTTCTAATTAAAAATTTATCTTATGAACCAAATGTGCTGGTATTATTATGTTGTGCCTGAAAAATAGTTTTATTACATCATCAATATAATTTATTTATAAAAATTTTCAATACTCAACTAAAAGTTAAAATTTTAAAAAATCTGATATGTACACCACATGAACTTCCTTGTAAGGAATATTAAATTATACTCATTTTTCATTTCATTTAAACTTGTTGGATTAAATTAAATCTACTTCGTATAAATCACAATAAAATAACCGCACTCTTTAAAATTCACTATATTTGTTTACAATAGCGACACTCTGGCGCTAGGTTCACTTAGCAGAGTTGTATCTCATTCATTTTATAATTCAAAACGCACAAAATTTATACATATCATCTGAAGAATTATCTAATCGCTGCCACGTGTTCTATTCAAATGCTATAATAAATCTAAAACGATATATAAAAGAAATGAAAGAAACAGTTTTTCACAGGCGATTCAGTAATTCTCATTCAATTAATTCCAGTTCTCACTTCTCGTTAAGGCAAAAATACATAAAAACTCAAAATATTTGTATTAAAAATTACGAAGTAAATCTTAAACACTTATTTCCTCGAATAAATTCCAGAATGGATTAAGCATGATTTAATTCGTAATAATAAACGAAGGCCTTATCTTTGTTGTTGCGAAACTTAGTTTCTCTAGATTGGAAAAAATCCACTATTCTACTAAGCTTCAAATGTAAACAAATATGGCCGCTATCATAACCAAAAATTAGGCTTAGCCGCACTTAAAAAACTTTTAAATCGTTGATAATTCCAAAATTACTTCATGCAGGTTAACTAAGGGCATAAAAATCTTAACCGAAAGATAAGAACAACATAATCATTTTTAAAGCAAAAAATGCACAATCTACGAGCCTATAGGAATAAAAAAACTGAGCTCACTGAGCCGAGTAAAAGTGGATATATATACTTTTGGTGAGGCCGATTGCAACCACAATAGGAGGTGCACATCTACATGTTATAGCAGTCCTATGTATAAAATTTCAAAGTTTTGAAGCTACTCGTTTTTGAGTTATGCGAGATACATACATACATATGTACGCACATCAGACTCCACGAAAAAATCTCTTCAGAATCCATTTTAAATCAGTTTATAATTTTTGTGGGGAAAAAGAGTCCTTTATTCTGTCCTTACGTATGGATGTCACTCAAAAACATCGTTAAATTGCATTCGACAGTGCTCAAAATAGATATTTTCGTTGAAATATGATACCTGAAATTTTTCGCGATTTCAATACTTTCTTTTTACTTCGTACAAGGAAGTAATTAAACCTACAGTTCTATCGATCATGTCAAAAAATAGCTGCATTCTATCATGAATGTAATTTATTTATAAAGAGTATAAAAAATTATTGGCAACAAACACCTCGAGTTATGTTCTCATCGTGATTGAAAATGATTTAAAAAAGGAGATTTTTCCAGAAAATATATCCGACGTTGTGGTCACAGGAAGACCCATTGCCATCATAAGGCAAGCAGCCTAAAATTTTCTCAAAATCATTTAACGAAAAACTGGGAAAAAGATGAAAACATACCGGGAAAATGTGTTCTCTGAGGAAGGGATCATGTGGCCTCTTGCAGTGCCTCCTAAATATATAAAGCCATCGGACTGGTCTGTGAGGTCACGAGCACTAGGCCGTA
>KK118717.1:776707-822397 GCA_000611955.2 Stegodyphus mimosarum | reverse complement strand
TTACAAACAAACAAACACACAAACAAACAAACAGACGCGCACAGATTTTAATATAATAGATATCTCAGTGAACTGTGAGTTGTCGCACGGAAGTCGAGCTTTCTGCATTTTCATTTTTTTTATAATGAATATAAAATTTCTCTTAGCAGAAGTATAGGAACCGGAAGAAGTATAGAAAGTTAGATTTTGTAATGTTTACAAAATTAATTTCTTTAAATATAAAAATTGGAAAAAAATTAATATTACGTCATTTGAAAAATTTTATAATTAGAAGTATAAGTCTTCAATTAAAACAGCAAAAATAAAGGCCGGGTAAGGATTTTTTTGGCTTGTTTAATTACGGCAAAAGCACGCGAGGTCTATCTACTTAACGAAAGGGATGCCTTCGTGGAGGACATTCTAAGGAAATTTAGCTCCTACAGACGTTAGAATTGGATAAAACTACAAAACCGCAGATGCAGCCAGCCCCTTCGCCTCAAATAAAACCGAGGTCGAAACTACCAGTATTCAACGACTTTACCGCTTACATAGGTTGCCTGCTAAGGACTTTCGTGGATGCAGTTTATAATTCGTATTGTTATCAAGAAAGTTAAAATCAAAAACGATGACATCTTGTAACTAAGATCATAACATATTAAATGTGCATTAAATATTCACCTTGCTTTTTATCCGTTCTGTATGTATAACTTAATAGTGCTATGCTTGAACCGATTGAACGATATATTATCTAAAAACGTTTAAATACATTTCAATCATTTTAACTTTATTCAAACATAATTATTCCGTGAATAGGAATTATCAAAGACTTTTTATTAATTCAGTGAAAATTAATCAAGAATAATAACGGCTGTAGCTTTTAAACTTAACGCAAAATAAATTCTAAAGAAATTTAAATGCAAAGGTAAAACAATCATTTATTCGAAGGAAATTTGTTGAAAAAAGGCAAAATTCCAAACTGGATTAATTTGCTTTTACTTTGTTACCAATTACTAGGAAACACTGCAATAAAATCTCAAAGAAATTAAATGTCGGAAACACATCCCTCAATGTTACAAATTATTTAAATTCTTAAATAAAAGCGGAGATTAATTTTCCCTTTTACTTTCAGAAGAATGTATTGAGCTAATTGAGCGCCTGCAAATAAAATACAAATGAAGAACAAGGAACGAATTTCATGAATATTGATGAGAGAGTGAGAAAAAAGGAGGAAAAATAATTATGTGTTTACACGTTTATCGTAATCCAGCTTACACAACTCTAGTTTAAATAAGGTTGTTTTATTCTGTGTAGGAAAAAGCAAGTATGTCGAAACGAGGAGTGGGATAATGTGACACAGTTAGTGTTTCTGATTTTTAAACAATGTAAATACTATATAGTGATTTTTATCGTATGGAAATTTCACCGGAATTCAGTGATGGTTAAAAATAATATAAATCTGTGTGAGGCATTTGATAATTAAAGTCATTTCCTTTTCATCAAATTATCTAATGTATTATACATATACACAGCCCTCCAAAAGTTAAGGAACAGCATGTTTTTAAAAGCTCACCGTTACAGAAATGTCAGTAACGTTTAAATTCACAGTTCATATGCATGACAGTAAGGAAGTTTAAGAAAATATATGCAAAAACAATAGCTAGCACTTTTGTTTTATAGAAATGAATACTTATATAGGAAATGGAGAAAAAATGCAAAAATTGTAATTTTTGTTCACCAGTGTTGATCTTCAGTTGTTATTACAATTTCGTGGACAATATCCAGGAGAGTCTATGAATCTCCAGGTGAAGTCGTTTGCCCGATTCGTTGAGGGGGCGGGCGATCGTATAGATGGAAATGAGCATGTCACAAGCTGATGCTGCTAGATGTCTCAAATGTCTCTCGTAGTGTAATCCACCAACTATGGAATCAGTTTGAATCCGAGGATAGTATGTCTAGAAGACATGTTCTAGACAGACCTAGAGTTAGAACACCTGCGTTAGAACCGTTATTTAGCTCTTTCAGCCCGAAGAAGGAGTAACATTATGCCTCAACTCACGGCAGATCATTAAGTGGCAACAGGAACAAGAATCTCAGCTATTACAGTACCTAGACGTCTGTAGAATACAGGTCTGTATGCAAGACGACCAGTTGTTTGTGTCCCCTTGACCCGAGGACACAGAGGTGCCCATTTATTTTGGGTAAGAGAACACATCTCTTGGACCGCCAACAATGGATATGTGTTCTCTTCACAGACTAGACCAGGTTCACATTGGAGATTGATTCAGGTCGTCAGCTGATCTAGAGGGAAGAACACACCAGATACAACCAATCCCACATTGTGGAAAGACACAGTTACAGAGGTGGTGGAGTGACGGTTTGAGCTGCGATTTCTTTTGGTAGTCATACTGACCTGCATCTGTTCCATGGAGGAACTTTGACCGATGTGAGATACCGAGACGAAATCCTTGATCAATATGCCTGCCCATATGCCGATGCTATTGGTCCTGGATTTATTCTGATGGACGAGAATACGCAACCGCATCGAACTCGGGTTGCTGAAGAATATCTTGAGGATAACGAACGATATGGAGCGGATGAAATTGCCAACTCAAACCCCAGACGTGAATCCAATAGAGCATCTTTGGGACTGATTACCTTGGGAGATAGGTTGCTGCATTAAGTCTTCCTCCAAGGTCGTTAGATGATCCTGAACAATTCCGTGTCTGGTTATTGCTTTCCATTTCACTGACCGACAACTTAATTGACAGCATGGAACATCGCCGCCGCCAATATATTGATGCTAGGGGTGGACACATTCCTTGTTAGAACCCATGTTTTTATGTTGCCACCCCAAAAAACTCAAAAAACTGTCAGATACTGTTTCTGCAAGACTGGATTTCTCTGCCAACAGTGCAGGTTTTTTGTAATTCATGTTTGTGTTTATCTTGAGAAACATTCTATATCGCATTCATTAAAGAATTGTTTAAGGAAAACGTCCTGTAAATTTCTTGTTTCTATGTTGTTTCGTTCTCAAGTTAGATGCAAAAAACATGCTGTTCCATAACTTTTGGAGGGCAATGTATATATACATCGTTTGTATAAAAATCTTTTTTCGACTTTAATTTTCAGACAATTTTCCCCTTTCCGATTAATAATACTCATTCTTTTGAACTTATAAATTTTAATACCATGAATTTCATTATATTTTTTAGTTAGGGAATAGGAACATTTCAGTTCGGAAAGCGTAAATTATATCCTTGAATCCATATCTTATTTACATGCGACATTTTGAAAGCCCAGTTTCAACAGCAATTTTGCGAAAGTTTAGAAAGTGGCACCTGCCTCAAAACACTTGCACTACATAGCTACATAGCATTACATAGCATGGTTCCGGTTGACAGACAGACTCCTGAACCTCCATCTCTGAACAAGTACTTATGTTTCATACAAGGTACGATGCAAGTAAATAATACTAGACTTAAATATAAAAATTAATTTTTCTCTCAGAAACTATAGAAACTATATGTCTAATTATTTTAGCTTGAGACAGTTACTGAAAAAATCTATGTGTGTTTCATGAGTTTTAAAATTTTATTTAAATGAGAAAAACGTAACATTTTAAAAAACGTCCGCGAAGCTAAACTATCAATCCCTTTGGGATTGGTTAAAAAGATGTTACAGTTCAAAGTGAAAATAAATCTTACTTTTGCACATTCCATACATCATCATGATCTTGTAAATGAATACCAATGGCAATAATATCTGTTATGAATTAGTATTAAGAATCTAAGTTTCTTCAATTTGCTTTTAAATACGTTATTATTATCATTAGCTGCAACCAGTTTAAGGCAATGGCGTTGATTATGTAAACCAAAAATTATTCCATATTTCATCAATGGAAGGATTATTACATTAACTAGAAAGGCGATCTGGCTGGAAAGCAGTCTGCTTCTATCTGCTTGGTTCTGAACAAGCTATAGATTTTGTAAAGTTTCTGATCTGGTTACGTTTGTTTCAAATAAAATAATTTTATAAAATGGTATTCATTCAAAGATCATCTCAAATGCGTCATAGAAGTTTTTTCAATGTTAAGCTTATAAGGTACTTTCTCTTACTTTTCTCTCCACTTTTTTGTACATCTTCGTGATGTAGCTGGAAGCACGTTCAACGCGTACTTGGGAAGTATGGAGTTCGAATACCGGCGAGGGCATTATCGATTTCTTCAGTTTCTTGCATCCGAAAATTGGGCGAAAAAAATCATTAAAAAACTGGAAGCTTTCAGATTTTACATTACACCCAAAGAAGCGTTTTTTAATATATTGCGGGTTACCTTTATTTATTAAATATCATGTTCTTCGCACTTAAACCATAAAATTCAGTTCAACAACAATATCGTAAAATAACTTTAAAATGAGCATATCTTTAGAAAATCCGGTACGCAGTTTCGAGCACTGGAGACAAAACAATTTTTCTTTTCGCACAGTGCTCCCATTGCTCGCTTTGAAATCATTGAGTTTGTTCATTAAAAATTCATTACGTTTTACAAAATATGAAATGTATAATAAAACAAATTCCAAATTCGGGCTTGCAGATGCGCATATTCGGGTGAAAACGTACGTTATTCAAAATTGGATGGCTTTAAGTACCGTTGTTTTATCACATTTGGAGAAATATACATACATTTATGCAGATTCTTATTTATTTAATCTCTCTGAATATAATACAGGACTCTAATATTTGGTGGCATCAATTTGAAAAGTGAACCGACATTTATAGTGAACCAACGCAAAATGCCAAAACGAAATTAATAGCCCTTCAGGGCAAATTGCCTCTTTGGACTAAATAAAAGAAAGAATTCTACTAGTGGTCTCCGTGGTGAAAAGATGGTGGACGATAAATGGTCACCACCAGGATTGGCAACTGGGTCTCTTAATCACAGTCGGCGTTTAAATGGGGGGGGGATAGATAAGGTATTTTTTCTCACTTTTCCGCATGCCTTCGTAGTGTAACTGGTAACGTACTCGACGTGTATAAAGAAGGTCCGGGTTTGAATCATGTCTAAGGCACTGCGGATTTCTTCCTTCGAAAAATTTCTGATGACTGTACAAGCTATTTGGAATTGAAGATTCATACGATTTCAACCAATTCAGTTTAACAGATTTCTATCCTCTTTTCTATTTATACCTCTAACGTTTAGAGACCATTCGTTTCGAAACTCGTAACTTATATACGTATAAACTATGAACCATCATTATGTCTAAACTTAAATCTGTTGCGTTTTTCTACAGATTCGTACTCATATTATAAGAAATGTTAATACACTCACGTTTGTGAAAATTGCAACACCAAGAAGGAATCGTCATAATTGAATGCAATTTAATACACAGTTGAGTGGTAGTGGTACAAATAAATGATTAAATGTTCAAAGCAAACAAACAAGAACAAGAGATCAGAATCAGTATTTTGTGTGGCCACCACGCGCCGCAATAAGTGCTGCTACACGACGTGGCATGGAGTCAAACAAAGTTTGAATGTCTGACTGAGGAAGAGCATTCCATATCGTTTGTACGCGTACCCAAAGTTCGTCTGCAGACGCAACAGGACGAGGATCACGAGCAAGACGCCGACCAATGACATCCCACACATGTTCAATTGGCGACATATCCGGGGAACACGCAGGCCAAGGAAGAAGCTGTACCTGCTGCGCTGCAAAGAAGGATTTAACAATCCGAGCAGTATGAGGGCGGGCATTGTCCTGTTGAAATACAGCGCCTGGCAAGCTTTGAAGGAAGGGAACAGCTTCGGGCTGTAGAACTTCACGGATATACCGGTTGCTGTTCAGATTGCCCACAATTCGTAGCAATTGAGATCGTCTATGATATGCTATGGCGCCCCAGACCATAACTCCGGGTGTTCGTCCACTGTGGCGTTCGATAATGCACTCCGGAAGGTGGCGTTCACCGGCATAGCGTCTGACACGAATGCGGCCATCATGGTACCACAAATTAAAGCGGGATTCGTCAGAAAACACGACATGCTGCCAATCAGCACGCCAGTCTCTATGCTGATTGGCCCATTGTAGCCGCAGGCGGCGATGGTCGTGCGTTAGGGGGATCCTGTATAAAGGAGTCCGTGCGCGCAGTCCACACTGCAGCAGACGTCTACGAATTGATGAAGCACACAATGAAACACCTGTAGCTATTGACCACAGTGCTGCCAATTGTCTAGAGGAAGCTGTACGGTCCGTCCGCGCCATGCGGACCAGGTGTCTATCATCGCGAGCTGACGTCACATTTCGGGGTCCACTCCCGGATTTCCGAGTTGTCCGACACTCGTCCGTCCACTGCTTCCAAACGCGCATCACTGTGCTGCTGTTACGCTGCACACGAGAGGCTACTGCACGATACGACAATCCAGCTTCACGAAGGCCGATGATTCTCCCTCGTTCAAACTCTGTAAGTTGTTCAAATCTCGCTCTCTTTCGTCGACGAGGCATAAGTACAGATTGAGTTAACGTTTACCACTAGCAGATAACCACCGATAACCATACACGCCTCGCTACAGCCGTCTATTTATTCGGATCCATCAGCCGTTCAGAGGGCGCTGCTCAGCATACGCATGCGCTACGGATTTGCAATTCTAATCATTTGCATATCATGCGCTACTTTGCATTTCCTGAAAATTTCAGCTCACTCGCGTAAGTCCTTCATGGTGTTGCAATTTTCACAAACGTGAGTGTACAACCTTTCACACATGTTATGATGAGATCTTAAGCTCCTTCAAAAATTATCTAACATCTGCAGAGAAATTCCTTATCATAAAGATCAACAAAGCTCATAAAGTTTTATGAAGAAAGCCTATGGTCAGGTCGCTGTGACTGACTTATAATGTTAAGTCCAATAATCATTCAGACTTAATCTCCTTTTCATGTAGACATTACTGAAAGCGACTAACAGATTTGGGAGAGTAGTAATGTGTCTATGGTGAACCAAGAATCCCTTTCGAAACCTAATATGGCTAGATTAAAAAGAAGTCTTGAGATTAAGCAAAGTCCTTATATTTGGCGTACGTAAGATTCTTGCTATTCCAAATACTAGAAGGGTATACCTCTCACGTTACAGTCCAATCGAAAAGGAAGCATTTGTAAGTAGCATTTGAGTTCCAGTCATTAGTATAAACTTTCAGTAGTTTGACCACTTTGGTTTGGATAAAACAAATCTAAACTTGATAGTTTAAGTCTTTACAAAGTTGTTAAATGCACTTAAATCTCTACGTGGAATCCGATTGAGGAATTGGTAATTCTTTAAATAAAACTCACAGTTAGATAAGCCTTCAAATTTTTGACATATTTTCCAAGAATATGCGATGTCTATTGAAATAGAGGAAATAATTTGAGTACTTGTAAGCCTCACCCATTTCCCGAATTTAAAATTTATTTTCTGATTCCGGATTGGTTTTCACTTTGCATCTAGTTATTAAATCAGGAAAAGGATAGTTGTTACTTCAAAGCGCGTTAGCCCAGAAGGGCTATTAATTTCGTTTTGCCATTTCGCGTCGATTAACGTTATGTGTTGATTCACTTTTCAAACTGTTGTCATCAAATATTACAGCCCTATACGATATAAAAAAATTAAACAATGAGGAATCTCCGTAAATGTATGCATGTTTCTCGCATTGTGATAAAACAACGGTATCTAGAACAATGAAACCTTGAATAACGTAACCCTCCACCGAATAAGGGCATCTAGATGCCCTAATTGGAATTTACTTTATTATCTATTTCAGATTTTGTCAGACATTAAAGATTTTTTGGTTAACAAACTTAACGATTTCAAAGCGAGAAATGGCAACACTATAGGGAAAAAAAAACATTTTTATCTTTAGCGCGCGAGACTGTGTGTCGGAGATTTTAAAGATATGGTCATTTAAAAATTATTTTGCGATTTTGCTATTGAACTGAATTTTATGGTGTAAGTGCGAAGAACATGATATTTAATAATTAAAGCTAACACACAAAACGTTAAAAAAACACCCCTTTGGGCGTAATGTAAAATCTGAATGTTTCAGATTTTTTTTATTTATTATTGTTAATCTTTATTAATTACGAATATTATTCCCGTTTAAGAGTAAGAAGTGCATTTGCTATTGTTATTATGATGCATACTATTTATTTCTTCTTATCCTTTTTGTTTTATTCCCTAAGAAGTTTAATGGGCACAAATGAGCCGAGCTCGAGTTTGTTTACAGTGTTATATATTTTCTTTCCTTAATGTGTATCAAAGTTATGTGCCTACTTAGCCCAAAGGAGCGTTAGCCCAGAAAGGCTATAGTCTCGAAACAACATTTTGCTTTCAATCACTCAAATGTGATGTCTCACTTTTTATAGTTGCCACCAAATATTATTGTCCTGTATTATATTTAAAGAAACTAAGTAATGAAGAATCTGCAAGAACGTATAAAAATGGTAGCTAGAGTCATCAAATTTTAAATAACATAGCGATCAACAGAAACATGGGAACCTAGAAGCCCGAATTTGGAATCTGTTTTATTGTCTATTTCATATTTTAGAAAACGATAATGAATTCTTGATTAAAAAACTCAACGATGTCAAAGCCAGTAGTGGCAACACTGCAGGGAATAAAACATTTTTTAATTTCAGAGCGTGAGACTGTCTATCAGAAATTCTAAAGATATGCTGTTTTTAAAGGTTTTTTTTAGCCCAAAGTTGCGTTAGACCTAATGCTCACGAAACGTGTATGTGTCTATAAATGAAAACAAAGTTCGTTTGGGCGTAATATAAAATTTGAAAGCTTTAAAATTTTATTTTACTTTTTTGTTTTGTTTTCATTGTTTTCAAAGCGAAGACACGAGGGAAATTTTTTAATTTCTCGAGACTATATTTAAAGCTATATAAAATCTACGAATATTTGTTTCAAATCGTAAAGATTTTACCATCATTTTCTCTCTGTATTTGATTTTCTTGCTAGAAGAGATCTTGGAAGTTTACTCATTTAAAACCTGTTCTTCTGAATCCAAAAGAGACTGCAAATCTTCAAATTGTCTCTTCAATCTTCAAATATAGCTTTCGGCATCCGATAAGAATGACAGTTTCAGACAAAGAGCTTTTCGGAAATGTCTTTTAGCACAAGTTGGTTAAATCAATCAAAACCAGACAAAGAGTCGTGGAAGAAGTAGGAAGGAACAAGAAAATTCGTAACCGACTTAACAAAATTTGACGAGGAACAGTTCAATTCTCATTTATTTCGATGACGCATGTTAACAGAACGAAACGTAATTAACTGTTAAAACTAAACAACGGTTCGAAAGGAAAGTGTTAATCAAGCAAATAAGGTTCACCATTTTAATGACTTTTCCATCACCTGTGTTTAAAATAGAAGCCTTTGTTCCAGTAAAATGAAACGGTAACTTGACTGGTTACAATCATTCTTAGAGAACAGAAAAGTGTAAAGAGCTTTAGTTTGAAGTCAAAACGCTACGTGCACATGTTCTCTTGTCAATTCTTAACAAAATGGTTCCTATACAACCTTCGAAGTGTAAGGAAATCTAAGATTTGATGTGAAATTTCACGAAATTTAACGAGATTTGCAATATAAACACCATGCTAAGATCTGTTTTGATAGGATATTACAGTAATTAGCTGCATTTTGGTGTTCATGTAAGTTAAAGTTCGACTGAAACATTTAATTAAAAGACATTAGTGATATATATTAAGTATGCAGATTTTATTCAGTTACACTTATGGTTGTTGTTGCAGACAATCTGTGTTGTATAAGCTATGAGCTTGTTTTACAGAGTGGAAAAAATTTCTTTCCCAATTCATGAAAATGAAAATATGAAAAAAATTAAATTAAAAGCAAAAACGATATTCAGAGGTTTCGGATTTTAAATTACGTCCAAAGGGGCGTTTTTTAAACATTTTTTGTGTTAACTTTATTTATTAAATATCATGTTCATCGCACTTCACCCATAAAATTCAGTTCAACAGCAATATTACAAAATAATTAAAAAAGCATATCTTTAGAATTTCTGATACACAGTCTCACGCTTTGGAGATAAAAATGTTTTTTCTGCACAACGTCGCCATTGCTCGCTTTGAAATCCTTGAGTTTGTTCGTCGAAAATTCGTTAAAGTTTTACAAAATATGAAATCGATTATAAAACAAATTCTAAATTTCGAATTCCAGATGCCCATATTCAGGTGGAAACGTTCAATATTCCAAATTTGATGGCTCTAGGTACTTGATGGTTGTTTTATCACAATGCGAGAAGCATACATACATTTAGGCAGATTCTTCATTGTTTAATTTCTTTAAGTACAATACGGAGCGATAATATTTGGTAACTACAATTTGAAAAGTGAAACAACGCTTTTAGTGAATCGACGCAAAATGCCAAAACAAAATTAATAGTCCTTCTCAGCAAATTGCCCCTTTGGACTTAAAAGAGAAAGAAAGAAAAAAACATTTTGTATTAAACGAAGGCTACAATTCTAATTTTCTTGCTCTCTGCATCTAGTAAAATTGAAAAAAACTAGAAAAAGTTTTAAGTTACATGCATCAGTTTAACAATACATGCAACTTTGGAAGAAAAATGTAAAAAAGATGAAACGATGTGATAGTTGAATTAGCTTTTTCGGCTTGAAATAGCATATTCTATTATATTAATTTTTAAATAACCAAGGTTATTAGCCCAAAAGAGAGTTAGACCCAAAGGGCTATTAGTCTCAAAACGGCATTTGGCGTCTTTTCATTTTCTGCTTTGATTCACTTTTCAAGCTGTTGCCACCAAACTATATCTTTATTACATTTAAAGAAACTAAATAATGAAAAATCTGCCTTAAAGCATAGATATTTCTCGCATTGTGAAAACATAAAGGAATCGTGTGCTACCTAGAGCCATCAAATTTCGAATAACGTAGTCCTCCAACCAATCATGGGCACCTGGAAGCCCGAATTTTGAACTTCGAATTTGTTTTATTTATTTAATGATTACAACGGTACCTGGAGCCATCATATTTTGAATATTGAACGTTTCTAACCGAATATGGGCATCTATAAGTCTAAATTTGAAATTTCGAATTTGTTTTATTATCTCTTTCACATTTTGTAAATTTTTAACGAGATTTTGATTAACAAACTGAGCAATTTCAAAGTGAGCAATGGCAACACTGTATACAAAAAGAAAACATTTTTATCTCCAGTGCGCGAGACTGTGTATCGGAAATTCTAAAGATATGTTGTTTTGCTGTTTTTAAATATTTCGTAATATTGCTACTGAATAGAATTTCATGTGGTTTAAGTGCAAAAAACGGGATATTTAGTAAATAAATGTAACACGCAAAACGTTAAAAAAATCTGAAAGCTTTCAGATTTTATATTACACCCAAAAGGACTTTTTTAACGTTTTGTGTGTTACCTTTATTAAAAGATATTTGAAAGGTTTCAGATTTTCTTTTTTTTAATCGATTTTTTTAAAATTAAAATTAAAGCAAAATTATATAAAATGACTCCAAAATTTAGCGTAAAATAGATTTTTATGCTTACAGCACAGTCATTTATGAATATATTGTTATTTTTACAAATTTAATTTTGAAACCTCGGAATTGTTTTAAATTCAAAATAACAATAAGCGGTTTGAAGTAAAGGTGTTGACTGATCGGACCTCGACCTATATATTAAAAAAGCATAGTTTGAAGTATGTGGAAATGTCTGCTGTTAAAACATTCCATCAGATATTTTAATAGTTGATTTCGAATGGTTTCAAATGTTGCACCTTTCATATAGAAAACGAACACTTATATTAAGATATGAAATAGTAATTATAGACATAATTACACAGTTTTATAAAAATTGTAGGGTATTTACAAATTTTTTAAAGAATTATGCATATACAATAAATTTAAAATTCACTTTGAAACCAGCAGTCAATTTCAAACAGTAAATATTCCTATTAAAATTAATTTTATTAGCACGAATGGACGTTAGCCCAGAAAAGCTATTAGTCTAAGACTGAATTTTGCGTCTTATCACTATCACTATAAACAACTGCTTCACTTTTAAATTGTTGCACCAAATATTATCGTCCCTGTATTATATTTAAAGAACAAAGTAATGAAGAATCTAAGTGAATGTATGTTTCCAGCACTGCGAAAAAACAACGGTACCTAGAGTCATCACATTTTGAATAACATAGTCCTCCACCCGAACATGGGCACATGAAAGCTCGAATTTGGAATTTGTTTTATTGTCCATTTATTATGTTGCAAAACCTTAACGAAATTTTGATTAAAAACTCAGCAGTTTCAAAGGGAGTAGTGGCAACACCGTAGGACATAAAACATTTGTATTTCCAAGGCGCGAGACTGTCTATCGGCAGTTCTAAAGGCATGTTGTTTTTAAATACTTTTTGATCAATGTGGCGTTAGCCCAAATGCTCTTGAAACATGCATGTGTCTATTAAAAAACACCACCTTTTTAGGCGTAATATAAAA
Source organism: Stegodyphus mimosarum (assembly GCA_000611955.2). Taxonomy (NCBI): domain Eukaryota; kingdom Metazoa; phylum Arthropoda; class Arachnida; order Araneae; family Eresidae; genus Stegodyphus; species Stegodyphus mimosarum. Next base: position 809,907 of record KK118717.1, on the reverse strand, counting down.
CATGAAAGCTTTCACAGTTCTTTATTGTGATTTTTTTTTCATTAAAATTAGCGCAGTAAAATAATCTCAGAATGCATTCTAATTTCCACACCCGTTTATTTGTCCAAAGGAGCAATTTGCTCAGATGGACTATTAATTTCCTTTTGGCATTTTGCGTTGATTCACTACAAGCGTTGTGTCACTTTTCATATTGTTGCCACCAATATTATCGCCCTGTATTATATTTAAAGAAATTAAATAATGAAGAATTTTATGGTTTAATCGCGAAGAACATGATATTTAATTAACAAAGGTAACACGCAAAATGTTAAAGAGAGGCCCATCTGGACGTAATTTAAAATTTGAAACCTTTTAGACTTTTTTTTTTGGTTTACTAAATTATTTTCATATGCAGTAAAATCCTTCATAACCGGCAATAAAATCGCCAATATCAAAATAACGGCGCTTTTGAAGGTCTAAATTTAAGTTCTAAATTTAAGTGAATGAGATAAAAATACGCAATGTGCTAACAATATGAAAACGTAGGTATGGAAAATTTTTGTATTATGTGTTCTGCCATTTAACGCAACAAGGCTAATCTAAACCAACGAATCAAGGAGTAATACAGAATATAAATGTGAACAGCCGATTCCTTTATGCATCAATTTGTGAACTTTTGAGTGAGTGTTCACGATATTCAGATTACAATTCACGTTGAAAAATGCTACATTCACTTTTTCTCTTGCCTGAAAAGATGTAAATAACATTACTTCATATCGCTGTTGGCGCGGATTATGGCCTGTGTTCGTGTTCTTAAATAACGAAGTGACTGATAAAGATTCTGTTGGTTTTAAACACGTCCAATGTCCACGTCTGATGTCTTGGATTTAGTTACATGTTCGGAGAAGATTAGTGTTAACGAAAATAAAATGTAGGCTTGTGTGGATGTAAAATTCTATTCAAGGTAAAGATGAAATAATCGGACATGTATTGAGAAAGAAGGAAGACGAAGGGAGGATGAAGATGAAGAGAACACACAGGGAAGAAATGTCATGTGGAAGGAAGCTAAAGAAAGAGCTCAGATTTTCGTAAAATTTACAAGCAATGTGCATTTCTGTCATCACTTGATATAATCAAGCTTTGTTGTACGCACAGCGAATTTTAAAACTCTGGCGACGATCTTATAAGGAAGCAGAAACACTAAGTTTCCTGTTGCCACACTAAGTTTCATATTATAATATATATGGTAATATGAAAATCTTATTTTTTGTTTTTCTTTTGCATAAAATCACGTGTATGTGTTTTAACTTTAAATAAGCATGTGTTTAAAGTATAAGTTTTAATTTTAAATCTCAAGTACATGTTTTAATATAGTAGCAGTAAATTTTTAATTTTAAATAAAATCATGTGTATATAGGTTTTGATTTTAAATAAGCTGTACTATTTTTTTATATTATTTATTTAATTGTGGCCGAATGATTCAAAAACACAACCGCAATTTGCATGCCGCAGTTTCTGCAGATGGCGTCACAAAATAGTATGAAAATGTAAGTTTAGAAATACGTATTTAATCACTTATAAAAATCCCTTATTAGGAGGCAAAGTGCCTTACTCGGAATTAGCGAGGTTTTTTGTCTGCTGGTTATAAGAAATTCTATTGTATGTGCATACGTCTGCGATTGACTGCTTGAAGACGAATCTGAAATCTTTCAAGCAAGATTTCTTTAATACAGCAAAACGTTAAATACTTCCAAAGGATGCATTAAAATAAATTTTAAGTTATGTTGTTATATAAATAAAATCTTCAACGGACAGAGGTAAGATCAGATTCAGTTTTATCATTGGTCCGTTTGAAAAACATAATAATACCATGCTCATTTATCCAGATTCTTGTACTTTTTATATTACGTTTAGTTTTGGTTTGCTTTACTTTGATTATGGCAAAGCATTCGAGGGCTGTCTAAGGGCAGGGATGCCTTCGTAGAGGACTTTCTAGGGGAAATTGCCTCCTACACAAGTTAAAAATGGCGAAAACCACGGAAACACATATACAGTCAGCCGGTTTGCTGGGATTCGAACTCCGAACCGGACTTCTATTGCTCAGAGGATTTACCGTTCAACCGCTGGTGGGCCTTTTACGTTATGGTTAAATGCTTGTATTCTCTACAGGGTGTTTCAGTACATGCGACATGCGAGAGAGGACGTGGGCACCACCCCTCTACCAATGCGGTTAATCGGTATAGCGCTACGTCCACCTTTATCTATTGCCTAGATACATGATACATAAGAACATACGGTGGCTACAGATAGACAGTGCAGAAGATACATATATATTCAGATGCCTAAATACATGTTACGTTGGAACATGGGGTGCATGGGGTGACGTACACATACTTATGAATATAGGATGTATATGTGTAGAATAAGTTACATGTTACAGGATGTTGAGAGATATATGATACAAGATGTTGTGGATACAGATATATGCAGATGCCAAGATACGTGATACGATGTGCAGAGTGATGTAAGTGCCAGGATACATGGTAGAAGGTGCGAAATAAGATGCATGATACAGGATTATGCGGGATATATGTTACAATGAGCAGAATATACAAAAATTGGCAGATGCCAGGATGCATGATACGTAGAACATAAGGTGCAATAGATACGTAAGGTGACAAATATAAGGACATGCATAAGGGGACATAAGCATACTTAAGAACTGGAGTTTCAAAATAGGTTACGTATTACAGGATGATACGAGAAATATGACATATATTACAGGTTGATACGGGGTCAGTACAGAGATGACACACTTTCAGGAGAAATAGAGTATACCTAGGCGATGGGAAATCACATAGCCATGCTTCGTCGGAAACGCTTTCTTGGCGCGGTAGTGACGACACAAAAATCCAGAAAGAAAGGACACGAACGGGTTGAGAATCATGTTTATTATTCAGAGTATATCAAAAACAACATAAAGAGAAAACGATCGTCATCAAAGAAGGTGTTCGAAATTACGACCCGGGCCGTGATGCAGGAACAGTGCGTCATGCATCTTCCATTCGTGATGCAGATCGTCCATGTGCCGGATAAGTGAGGTTTGCATCACGGTCCAGGGTCCTGATTTCGAACACGATTGTTAATGACGATCGTTGTTTGTGTTTGTTCTTGTATGTACTAAACATAGTAAAACACGTTTTGTCTCACTGTTTGTGTTTTTTTTTTTTTTTTTTTTTGTGTCGTCAATGCCGAGCCAGGAAAGCGTTTCCGACCATGCATTGCAATGTGATTTCTCATCGTCGAGGTCACTGATTCTCAACCTTTTTCTGTCGCGGCACACTTTTAACGATTTCGAAATTTGGAGGCACACAAAGAAAAAGATAACTTTAAAAGTTGTTTACTTACCTATAATACACTGTGTAAAGTCGTTTATGATAACAAATTTGAATGTAAAACAAAATAGTATGTGCTACAAAAGCAGCAGTGCGTTTATTAAGGGATTAATTACAAATTAATAATGAGAATACTTTTAATGAGAAATTTGAGCTTGATGTTTCTTGATAATTTCATTTATATTGGGTCGTAAAAATGACAATGCTACTCTCATATCGTCTTCTACATTTAACAGTCTTGATCTTATATTCGCTTTTATGTTGCTTAATACTGAAAATCTGAATTCACACAAATAAGATGTAGAAAATTTTAATAACATTTTTAAAGTTTTTTTGGCCATCATGGGATAACATGTAATGTTGTTTTTTTGGCCATCATGGGATAATCGCATGTAATGTTAATCCAAAATGAATTAATTGATTCTTCCGAATATTTTTAAATTAAATCTCAATTATTAAAAAGCGAAATTAGTTCTTCCTCTTCATTCAAAGTTAATTCAAATAGAGAATTTTTCGTTACCAGAAATGGATTACGAACTACATTAATTTTTTTTATCTAAATTTGGGAAATAGCGAATAATTCTCTCCTCTAGTGTTGTCAAATGGTCATAACAATTTTATGAATAGTTTTATTAAAATCTTTTGGGTTTTAATGAAACTTCTCCAAATTCCCTTCCTCAGCTTTATTATTCCATAAAGTTAATTGTTTTTGAAACCCCACCAGTTTATCTGTTGAGTTTAATATTTTAATATACTTTCGGCCCTTGCATACTTGAATTTATGTTATTAAAAATAATAAAAATGTCTGAGAAGTAAGCTAATCTCGCATCTGCACCAATCAGAACTTCTCATTTTAAATTATATACTGAACATGCGCGAAAGTGCTCCGAATTGCGCTCTCCTCCAGAACACAAAAATCGGCTTGGATACCACAATTGGCGCGATTATTAATATCTTAAAAACCGAATTTTGCCAGTTGTCATGTGTACCGTATACTAGGATTAAACCCATTATAATATTTAATATATACATTTCTAAAGTTTGTCGGCACAGTTTAAGAATTTGGCGGCATACAAAAGTGCCGCGGCACAGTGGTTGAGAATGACTGGTCTTGGTATACACTATCTCTCCTAGTTTGTCACCGCTGTAATGGTATATTTTTTATAAATTTTCCAACACCAGGTTTTGTCAAGAAAAATATAGTCTCAATATTGAAACTAATTTAAGTGCTGGGCTTGATTTTTGAGAATACCTACATTTTCGAATATAATTCGATATTTTTCAATAAGATTAAATTCACCGTCAACGAAATACAACACTGCTGGTTAAAAATTCAAACTTTGTATGCTTTGCAGAGCCCTATACAACCCTAGGCGCAATGTTTGTGTTAGATGTGTTTCAGTTTGAAAGCGTTTGTTCCAAATACAGTGAGGAATATAAAATAAAATATATCCACAAACATGATATCCACGGCATCAAATATCTTTCGTTTCCAGAAGACTGGTAAAGACTGTGAAATAAGATACGGAATTTTCTAGGATTTAGTTTCAAGGGACGGGTAAACATTAGTAAAGTTAAAATTAGTTACCACAGAGTGTCCTTACTTCCACAGAGTGCTTTATATGTAGCATTTTATAAAATCCGTTCAAATTGACATCCAACTCCATGTTACAGCATACTCATTCAATACATGCTGTTATTCCAACAACACACGTTCGAAGGATAGACTGATCAATTTATTGGCAGCCGTGATGGATCTTTTCTTCTAGATGCTGCCTTTTTCTCAGCAGAACAGAAAAATGCGCAAGATATTGCACTTGTAGATAATGTCTATCAAAACTGGAGAAGAATAAGCAGCTAGTATTCTAGTAAAATTTAATGCTATTTTTAATTGTATTTCCAGCAACATTTGCTGCATGAAAATGAATGTCATGTTGTGTTTTGCTTTGGATTTTTCTCTGTTACTTACACCAAAGAAAAGTACATTTTTGGAAATGCTCAAAGCAAAAAATACATGCTTTTTGTCGCAAATTCAGCTCAAAATGAAACAAAACTTCAGACACAAGTACCAAATACGACTCCCAAAGGAACTGTGAGAATCATTCATAACGGGCAGAACAGAAAACAGTTCCGGTAGAGCTGGTGGCGAATGTCGTAAACATTTTATGGCCTTTGTAAACTTCTACCCCAAAGGCCAGGCCTCATTTTTCCCCAAGCAAGCAACTTAAAAGGAAGTACGTGAGATGAAGGGGGATGTTGCGGACGAAATTAAAACGTTCTCAAGTTTACGACGGTGTGTAATCAGACAGCGTTTAAGAAAGAACCATTAATAAATGATTCGCACTAAAGAACTGCTAACAAAAAAGCGTCCGAATTTGTTTTTTAAATAATTAAAATTGATGAGAGGAGAAACAAGGGAGAAAATCCTAACGTTTTCATATTTAGCGTTTTTTTTAATCTAATGAAAATTAAATAAAAACCCCATTCAATGCCTGATTAAATGTAAAATGTGCATTACCTATAGCTTTTTATTTCCTTGTACAAAGTAAAGGAAGTATAGTAATCACGAGAAATTCCGGGTACCATTATTTCAACGAAAATACCAATTTTGACAGCTATCGAATGCAATTTAACGACGTTGTTGAGTGACATCTGTACGTAAGGACAGAATAAAGGATTCTATTTCCCCAAACGAATTATAAAACTGATTTAAAATGGATTCAGAAGAGATTTTTTTCATGGTGTCTATACTTGAGTACGTAGGTATGTACGTATATATGTATGTATGTATCTCGCACAACTCAAAAATGAGTTTCCTCAGAACGTTGAAATTTTGTATATAGAACTGCTATAATATGTACATGTGTAACTCTTTTTTTGGGTGCCTTTTGGCAACCATTTAAATCTCTCTCTCTATATATATATATACCCACTCTGTTACTTGGCTCAGTGACCTCAGTTTTCTTATTCTTATATGCTGGCAAATTGCGCATTTTTTGCTTTACAAATGATTTAATTATGTTGTTCTGATCTTCCTGTTAAGGTTTTTATGCTTTTAATAAATCTGCATGCAATATTTGTAGAAGTATTTGTATTTTATCAACAATTTAAAAATTGTTTAACTGCGGTTAGGCTTAATTATTTTTACCATAGCAGCCATATTTGTTTACATTTGAAACTTAACAGAGTAGTGGATTTCTTGCCAATCTAGAGAAACTAAGCTTCGCAACAACAAAGATAACACCTTTTAGTATTGCGATTTAAGTTATGCTTAGTCCATTTTGGAATTTAATGGAGGAAATAATATTTACTTCGTAAATTTTTATATAGATATTTTGAGTTTCATGTATTTTTTGCCTTGTCGCGAAGTGAGAACTGAATTAATTGAATGAGAAATATTGAATCGTCTGTGAAAAACTGTTTCTTTTCTTTTTTTTTTTGTTGTTGTTTGTTTAATTTCTTTTATACATCGTTTTAGATATATTAAAGTATTTGAGTATCACCTGATCAGATAATACCTCAGATGCTATACTTTTTGTGCATGCTAAGTTATAAAATGAATGAGATGTAACGCTGTTTGTGAACCTAGCGTCAGTGTCGCTATAGTAAACAAATATAGTGAATTTTAAAGAGTGCATTTTTTCTATTGTACGAGTAGTTCATACGCTATCAACGAAGTAGATTTAATTCAATCCAATAAGTTTAAGTGAAATATAGGAAAAATGCGTATAATTTAATATTCCGTGAAAGGAAATAGTGTGGCGTACACATCAGATTTTTTATTAAACTAGCAGCTACCGTTCGGCCACCAAAGTATATCATATAAAACGGAGATAGCGCAATCTCATTTTCGGAACTATATAAAATGAGGACATCATTTACCATTGTGAAAACACCATGCACGATAGTTTGGATCATTAAAGGCATAATGGATGAGAACGGTAAACACTAGTATTTTGACCCGCCAAACGGGTTGTGTGTAGTGGGTGCATTCAAGAGCTTTTTTCTATGCCTAATGTAAATACAAACCAGTTTTTCCCTAAAAACTTGTTCAATGTGGCATCCCTTTTTCGGTAAATAGTCGTATGCTCATTTAAAATCATTTAAACGAATAAGAATATTAATATGTCGTATGAAAATGAGGAAAAGAGGATTTTACTTCTAAAGACATCAGTATGCTACTATCCACATTTTCTTTCGTGAATCGTATTACATTTTTGAAGATCTAATCATGTCTCACTAACCCAGATATGCAACTGCGGACTCGTCCACAAATTTTACACAAAAAAATGGGACAGTTCTATATCTCCCGTTCTACTGGACCGATTGTCGAAATTTATCTTGCGTTTTCCATGTTTCGAAACCAAGATTTAAGATATATGTTAGATTTATATATAGCATTGTTCTAAGACAGGTATTTTGACACAAAATTTTACTTTTTCTGAAATAACATATCAACTTTTTCCTATATTTCGATTCTACGACTCAAATTATACCTAGATATTAAATTTCGTAAAATTTAGGGAAACGTTTATCCAAAAATGTATCTTGGCGCACTATTTTTTTTGGTTGCCCCGAGAATAATTCATTTGGCGAACTTCTTAATTTATAGCAACCTATTTTCCTTTCCTTTTTTTTCGTTGCAGACGTGTGAAAAAAAGGTCACGTTCATTACCTTCAGATAATTTTAACAAAGTGTGTAAACACCATTTTGACGTTATTATCGCTTATAACAAACGTGCGCAATTCAAAACGCGCCAAAATGTAAATTAACGTGCATCTTAAAGAATTTTGAATAAAAAACTAAGTTTTTGTAAGTAAGCTTAGAAATACATCTACTTTAAGATGACAGTCAAAATTTGTTTCGAAAAATTTACAAAAATATTTAAAAATACAAATTTTAAAAACAAATCATAAAAAATGGGTGAATGTTATTTTGAATCAAACCTAAATTTCGAAATGTCAAAGGAAAATCAAATAAGTTTAATAAAAAAGAGATATTAACAAATACATACCAAATTTCAATAACAAGGAGGAGTTAAAATTTTGAGAGCTAATGTTTTAAAAACTACTCGTGCGAATTTTACAAAACTTGGCACTGCGCCATAATTTGAGTAGTAGAATCGAAATATGAAAAACAATCGGTATGTTATTTCAGAAAAAGTTTGACTTGTGTCAAAATACCTAAATTTGATCAATGCTATGTATAAATCTAATATATATCCTAAGTTGCGCTTTCGCCACGTCGAAAACGCAAGTTAAATTTCGACAATCGGTCGAGTAGAACGGGAGATATAGAACTGTCCCCCTCTTTTTTTGTGCAAGGTGTACATTGGAGAAATATAAAGCATATGATACGATATTGCTTTAATTAAGCTTTATCAATTAAAAGATTTTACATTCATTAGCTGCACTATGTAATTTGACTTTGATATTTTGTCTGAAACAAAGAAAAGGAACTTAAAAGAATTGTTCAGTATTTTCTCCCTTTTTGCCGCTTGCCTTCGTGATGTAATTGGAAGCACGCCCGACTACCAACTGGAAGTTACGTACTTCGAAGCTCAGGGAGGATACTGCAATTTGTTCCGTCTTCTGCTCCAAATAAGAGGCTAAATGGCCATAGGAGCGCCCGAATTAAAAAGTGCCGGAACGTTATTTGACAGCCACAACATCCGTCGACTGGATCCTTTTATCACCAGTAGCACTAAGTGGAGAAAGTGTGAAGCATTTTTTCTGCCTTTACCACGTACCTTTTTAATGTAATTGGGAACATATCCGACTAGCAATCCGGTAGCTCCGGACATCCGGTATTCGTTGAGTAAAAAAAATCTCACGAATTTCCTACTTTAAAATACATATAGTGGCTTTGCAATTCATTCATAATTTACAAAATTTTTTTTTAAATTACACAAATAAAACCTTCATGCAGTTTTAATCCAGCAGCAGGATTATGTACAAAAAACATACAATTTATGATCAATAGTTTGGCATGTTACCATGATATTAAGAATAACGAATGGTTTTGTTGTTTTCTCTGTGTGTAAGGTAGAATAGAAGTTCCCTCTTCGAAGTCATCCTGCTCCCTAGGCTGGTATCCATCAATATATTCGTCGCATTCAGAATAGAAAAAATTTTCAAGAAGAAATTCTAAAGCAAGTTATATAAGCATGAAAAAAATATCGACTATTAATTTGCTTAAATTGAAAGATTCATTATGTAAATAACATAAAGTATTTAGTATTTACTCAAGATAACAAAAGAATGAAAGAGAGAATGTTTTACCAATTACGATTTAATGAGATACAGATTTGTTTAAGAGCTTTTAGAACACATGAATGCTTTTTGTGTCGAGGAATCAGACATTTTTGTAGTGCCTTTTAATTTAAAGTGGAGGTGAATATAATTTTAACTTATTTTTAGCCCAAATGGACGTTACCAGGAAGGAGTATCAGTTTTAAAACGGCATCCAAATCACTTTTCAAATTGCTCCTACCAAATATTATTGCCCTATATTTTATTTAAAGAAATTAAATAACGAAGCATCTACATGAATATGTGTATTTTTCTCGTATTGTGAAAAAACAACCGTATCTAGATTCATCAAATTTTGAATGACGTAATCCTCCACCCGAATATGACCTCGAAACCCGAATTCAGAATTTTAAGTATTTCACATTTTGTAAAATTTTAAGGAATTTTTGATTAAAAAACTCAGCAATTTCAAAGCAAGCAGTGTTACTTATAAACTTAAACTACAAATATTACTTTTTAAAATTATATATATTGTTACTTAAAGCTACATACATTGTTTAAAAATAATTCGATGGTCAGATTTGTGCAGCGATAAATAATGTACTGATGTAATTCAAGAGATAATGAAAATCGCTTGCGTCGTTGCCTTAGCAACAGCTTCTTTTGTCTTAAATGTGAATTTCATTGCGAAGAGAAAAGAATATATTTTTCCTGTGTTAAAAAGAATATACTTTTGAAATCCTTTTACGTCATCATGTCAAAAATGTCTAAGGAAGTAATTATGTTTGCTATCAAATTACAAACAAGGTCTTTAAATGAATATTTTCTAATGTTGTCAGAATTGTTCGCTCTCCTTAAGATATCTCGCAAAAGTAAATATCGATATTGCTTCATGTAAAACATTGCCCAATTAAATACTCAAGCATTGTGACTCATCAAGATAAAGCAAACAGAGGTAATTTCAAACAAAATTCCTCTTTTGCAAAGAAGCTGGTATTAAAGATTATATCTTCTGCTTGGCGATAAGTTACCTTTCATCATCTTCATCGATTGACACATCTCATTAAAATGGCGTCCATACCTGCAATTCCATCCTGGACGTTAAGTGACGTTGCCAGATGCCGGGACGCTGATAGAACGTTCGATCTATTAAAGCAAATATTTTTTTCTGGTGTTCGAACATACTAGTTTAATGAGCGTCCATTTAAAACGTCATTAATTACCCCTTTTCGCTAAATTTCTGCGCTTGTAAACTAGAAGATTACGGTAACACTGTGCCATCCGTCATTAAGGATTATGGAGAGTGCTCGTTGCAGATAGCAGGCTAATGAAATTTTGGCGCGCAAATCCCTTTGTTTGCGTACAGCTCATGTCGCCATTCTACAAATCTTGGCGATCTCCTGCAACGCCAACCAGCTGATTCGAGTTCCCGTTGGCCATGGCAGGTGTTACTTGAAATGAGTTGAAAGGGTCAGGCAATGGCGAATTATTGATTGTTGTTCTGTGGAAAAGTGGAAGGGGGGCCTGTGCGCAAGCACGCGACATTCCGATAATTGTGCAGTAGATGTGATAGTTTGAAAAGCCGAAACCGATTTGCAGTTAGAAATTTGAGACAGAGCTGAAAGTCCAATTTTCTGAATCGGTGCCTAAGTGGTCCAATCTCACAACTATTATTTGTTTTGTCATTCAAATTTTCATTAGCGTTGATCTCACGCTTCGAACAATAACCTTGCGTCCAGGTTTAAACATTATAACGTGTTTCAGAATTTACTGATAATATCCGTGCCTTTTCATAAATTAAATCTTTTATAGCGACGTTTAGCATTCATGAATTTAGTCTATTTAAAGTATCGAATTGCATTTGAGAGATTGCAGGTATATTTCGAGTTATAAAAGAGACTGAGACACTGGCAAGGTTTTTTTTCACTTCTTAAGCTACATAAAATTATGGTTACGTTATAAAAATAGTGAAATTTATGTCATTTTCTTATCATTTGCGTGTTCGCTGGATTAATATTAGCGTTCTTTGTAAACTTTTTGAACAAGCGATGAATATAAACAGAGAAAAGAAATCCGAAAGCTTTCAGATTTTATATTACGCCCATAAGAGCGTTTTTTTCTTTATTTACACATACATGCATGTTTCCAGAGGATTCAGGCTAACGCCTCGTCGGGCTAAAAATGTTTCAAAACAGCATATCTTTAGAATTTCCGATACACAGTCTCGCCCGCTGGAGGTAAAAGTGTTTTATTTCCTAAAGTGCTGCCACTGCTCGCTTTGAGAACGTTGATTATTTAATCAAAAATTTGTTAAAATGTTACAAAATATGAAATAGATAATAAAACAAATTCGAAATACAAAATTCGGGCTTTCAAGCGCCCATATGTGGATGGAGAACTATGTTATTCAAAATTTGCTGGCTGTAGGTACTGTTGTGTTTTCACATTGCGAAAAACATGCATCCATTCATGCAGATTCTTCATTTTTTAATTTCTTTAAATGTAATACAGAGTAATAATATTTGGTGGCAATAATTTGAAAAGTGATTCGACGCAAAATGCCGTTTCGGGACTAATAGCCCTTCTGCGTTAACGCCCCTTTGTGTTAACAAGTTTCAGACAATCTTTGCGTTCAAAATACCTTTCGCCGTTAGGTTGGTCGTCATGCAAGATGCGTGGCAAGGTGGTGGCAGGTAACTGTACAGTAATACATTGCTTCTAATTTTAGATTACAATAACAGTTCCCTAAGACGATCACCGGTGGACTTTGTTTTCTGCCTAGGTACTTGACTTATGGAATACTATTATAGGAGATGTATAATAACGCTTTTTTAAATTTATGATGTTGGATATCCTGCTAACGTATATAGGTGGTTATCTTAATCCACGTGAAAGCTTTGAGATGTTTAGTATAACATGAGGGAAAAGAAATTGAGATATTATAAGAACTATTTCACTATATATGGTGTTTTACATAATTACTGTAAAACTCTTGAGAAATAAAATTCCGCGAGCTAGATAAGTGTAAACGCAAACGAATATAAATAGTAATTCTGTTAACTTATAATATTAATCCTTGTGCGTTTAAAGGCCATCGTACGAATATTATGTGGCTTAATTTTAACGTGATAATAAAGAAACGTAGTATATTGATGAACAGTCGATAACCGAAAGAACTTCAGGGGACCGGGAATTTGGCTCTCTATATTCGATCCACAAAGAATAATCCGTTATCTCACAAAAACGTACTAAACAAAAGTTATAGCTACCCTAAGAAGAGAAAAATAAATATAATTTTAAAGAATAATATGAAGGTTTAATTAGAATTAATATTATTTAGAGTTATTAAATTTTTTAGCCGTTCTTTTCCAGTTTCATTTTATGTTAATGATTTTACACTATAAATTACTTAGCTTTTATATCAAGCTTCTAATGCTTACTTAGAATTATATATTTATAAGTAGAAATAATTACTTTTTTCATGAAAATATAAAAAAAATTAAAATGATAAACACGATAAATTTACTTTTGGTTTTACTTTACTTTTAAATACAAAACTAATCTAATCTTCTGTTGGCGTGTTGTAAATTGCAAGAAAATTTTATCTTTACTTTTATGCAAAAATTGGAAAGATTCCATCTCTTTCGTTTCTACAGCATATGTGAATTAAAACTCGTTAATGAAATCCACCTCAGCCTTGGCATGCGCTGTGGTAGGGATTTCACTTTTCTATGTATTGCGTTATCTCAGCATTTTCATCACTGTCAGTAAAAGAACCTTTGACGTCATTATTTCCCATTTTAATTTCTGCCACAGTAACTTCATTACTTGGATACCTACACGTGGAACGTTATGATCGACGTGTTTGTAGCACCTGTCCAAAATGCTTAAAATAAGCTACTTTCTGTACTGATACACTAAAATCCCGATCACACTAGTACCCCTCAATAGCGAAGATTTTAAAATTTTCATCACAACATCAACCTTGAATAGAGGTCTAACTGACAGCCCAGTCAAAGGATTTCAACAGAATCTCAGAACTCACTGGCATTCTTCACTTCAACGGTTACGACACCATATGGTGTCTTAAGACATGCTCACTAGGCCTTCATTTTCAAAGAACACCTGTTTTGCAGTCCAGTTGCTTACAGCACACAGAAGGGACTAAAAGGCAAAAACAAAGAAGTACAAAGATGTTTTTCTTTAAAATGTTATGTGGTTTTTTTATGGCGTGCACTAGACAATTTTTTCCTTTTGCCACTACTAAGATCAGAAGTAGTAGTCATTTTTAAAATGGAGGCACCTAATAGGCGGCCATTGTTAACTCCTGTGAGGAGACACAAGTTTACATCCAGCCCTTATCCGGAATTTGAACCCAGGCCCTTCGGTATCGCAGTCGTCTCCCTAGCCACCATACCGTCTGGGCGGCAATCTGGATCTTAACATCCAAAATATGGATGATTGAGTTGGTAATGTTTTTCTTAAAACTTGCAAAAATTCTAGAAAAAATATGAAAAATACAAAAAATGATCTAGTCAAAGATATTAATGCAGTTCGTTATATGGGTCTTGCTGATAGGTTAGACTAACTGACAAAAGCAAAGCTTACAAGGGCTATTTTCTTAAAGACAAAAACTGTTTCGTGTTCATGTTACACGTGGTAAAAACACGAAAATTCTCACAAATGTGCAATGAAAGTGAATTTGCTACCTCGGATTCTGTCAATGACAAATATATTATTTTGATTTTCGATGTCGATGAATTAATTTACTTTGGAATGTGAGCAAAATTAACGAATGGACAATGAGATGCCTTCACCGTATTTTATTAGTGACAAATTCAAGTCGATATTTTACCCCTAGATTTAAGCTAACACATGCGCAGAAGTAATTTTAATACTGCTTTCATAAGTGATAAACATCAGAAGCATTACTTGAGTTTTCGAGATTGCCAAATTTGATATTTCTTTAAACTTAATTACGAAGATTATAGTGGATATATAGTGGTTCAACTGGAAGATATATAGTGGTTCAACTGTCAATTCTTTGATCCCACAATGAAAGAATCCCTCCAATCATTCACGCATATGCATGCCTGTTCATTGTCAGAAATTTCTAAACTTCGTAATTCACTGTGATTAATGCATTTTAAATGAATAATAAATCATTTAATTCTGTAAGAATTAATAAAATTAATTGTTGTCTTATGCTTTAATTCATTTGCATGATGTTGATGATATAATTTAATTGAAATGCGTCAGAATTCATGGTGCATAAGTTTAATTATCTGTAGAGGAATCACGCTAACACTTTCCTGAATTTTATTGGTTTGTTATTAATAAGCCTTTTGTCTTTTTACTTCCTTGCACGAAGTAAAAAGGAAGTACTGCAATCTCGAAAAATTTCGGGTATCATATTCCAACGAATATATCCATTTTGAGCGCTATCCAATGCAATTTAACGATATTTTTGCGTGATCTCTGTACGTAAGGACAGAATAAAGGCCTCTTTCCCCCCAAAAATTATAAAACTGATTTCAAATAGATTCTGAAGAGACTTTTTTCTTGGCGTCTGTGCGTACGTACGTATGTATGTATGTATCTCGCATAACTCAAAAACGAGTAGCCTCAGAACATTGAAATTTTATATATATGACTACTATAACATGTAGATATGCACCTCCTATTTTGGTCGCAATCCGCAGCACCAAAGGTATATAAATATATGTATATATATTTCCACTTTGTTACACGACTCAGTGAGCTCAGTTTTCTATTCTTATATTTTGGTAAATTGTTGCATTTTTTGCTTTAAAAATGATTGAATTATGTTGTTCTTATCTTCCTGTTAAGGTTTCTATGCCTTTAGTAAATCTGCATGCAAGATCTGTAGAATTATCAACAATTTAACAGTTGATTCAGAGCGGCTAAGCCTAATCATTTTTCTCATGGCGGCCATATTTGTTTACATTTGAAATTTAGGAGAATAATGGATTTCTTGCCAATCTACAGAAACTAAGCTTCGCAACAACAAAGACAACGCCTTCACTTATTATTGCAAATTAAATCGTGCTTAATCCATTCTGGAATTAATTCGAGGAAATATGTGTTCAAGATTTACTTCGTAATTTTTATTATAGATATTTTGAGTTTTTAATACATTTTTGCTTGTCGCGAAATGAGAACTGAAATAATTGAATGAGAATTACTGAATCGTCTGTGAAAAACTGTTTCTTATTTTTTTTGTTTGTTTGTTTATTTAATTTCTTTTATATATCGTTTTAGATTTATTATAGTATTTGAACAGAACATGTGGCAACGCTTATGTAATTCTTCAGGTGACATACATAATTTTTGTGCATTCTGAATTACAAAATGAATGAGATGTAACGATTTAAGTGAACCTAGCGCCGGAGTATTGCTGTGGTAAACAAATATAGTACATTTTAGAGAGTGCATTTATTCTACTGTGGTTTATGCGCTATCGACGAAGTAGATTTAAGTGAATCCAATAAGATAAAATGAAATGCAAAATATGTATAATTTAATATTCCGTACGAGGAAGTCATGTGGTTTTTAATTTGAAAGAACTTGATTTTTTTTCCAGTTGCGGGCCCGATCCGTCCACAGACGTTGGCCGGTACTAAGGCCGAAAACTGTGGTCATTTTATTATGCAGTCACCTAATAGGTGGGCTACCTTTGTCTCCTATGAGATGAAAGACAAATGTTTCCATATCTTCGAACCCGGGCCCTTCGCTACGTCAGTCAGAGTGACTGACCACTTCCCCGTCTGGGTGGAAAAATCCTGATTCTAAATTAAATTATGAATGTACTGACTGACATTAAAACATACATTAATTAAATTATGCTGGAAAATATTCAGAGCATTTGCTCGTTTTAGCTACCTTTTCTGTGTGTAAAAGCTGGAAGGATATTTTTTTATCAAAATTACACAAAGTAATTATCAGCATTTGCAGGAACTGGCAGCTGAAATCATTACCAGTTTTAATTCATTCTAATGATGCCAAACTCTAATTTTGAAATCGTTACAGCTGATTCGCAGAGTCAGCAGAACAAACGAGCACGAGCTGCATTCCGAGAGTAATGACCAAAGTGGATATCAGCCAGCCAGAAGTTATAATATATGAAACAGTCAAATGGCAACACCAGATGGGATTCCAAGACGATGATGGTAATAATCTGAGATGAATTATTTGAAATAATGCGGGATCAAATGCAGACGATTAATTATCTGGACTGCTCCGAATTTCGAAAGCTAGAGGGCGCAGATTCTTGACCAGGTTGCACTCTGCTAATGATTTATTTTAAAATATTTTAAATTGAGGCTATGTTTACAAGCTGGAGGAATACCTTAAATTTTAATTAGTCTTTTTATAATTGAGTTCTAGCTAATTGTTCTAATTTCGTACAGATGTTATAACTTATTTTATACATAAAAAATATTCTGAAATTACATTATTAATTTTGGTTGCAAAACATTTTAGAGATTAATTTTTGATGAATTTGCATTTGATCTATTAATCAATATTGCACATATAATTATAAAAAAACTAATTTTAATAAAACTAATTTTATATATTTTTAATATGATAACATTTTACTGCTTTGGCTAAAATGAAGGACTGGATGCACGCAAAAGGCGATTTCGTTGTTAAATAATGACTTTTTTCTGGCAACTTTGCTTTCGTTTTTAGATAATGATATTACTCCAGCGATCTAATCTTTTAAATAACTCATATGACTGGGACTGAGGAATACTTTGTTCTCGGTTATATTGTAGAGATATTAGGCATTTTTGCAGTAAGACAGATTGAAAAAACAAGCAAACCACGGTTATTTTTTAAAAGCTTATTTTTAAACAGTGAAAATATTTTGCGTAGGAAAACGTTAAAATAATTCCGTAATAATCGTGAAAATGATCAGTGCCCGATGTGAAGCTTATAAAGCTCTTTGATGTTTTCTTCATCGAAAACAGATGGCTGTGGCAAGAATAAAAACATTGCTAAAAGATTTCTCGAAAATTAGTATTTTTATAATACTTTTATAATAATTATATGTACTTTTAAAATAATTATTTATTTATTTATATTTTAAATTGCCATACAGTGTTTTCGTTTGATATGTTAAGGTTTGCAGACTTAGATAAATATCGACAATTTAAAAAAATGATCATCCTCCACCCGATAAGTTACTTTTACCCATTTTTTTAATTTTCATGTAAAGGAAAGTTAGATCAGGATAGATGAATATGACAAAGGACACCAGGCTTGTCTGCCTGAGGAGAGGGATGCCTTCGTGCAAGTATTTCTAAGGGAAACTAGCTTGTATTCCCATTACATATTGGGAAAAGCATGCAAACGCCATGGAACCCACGTAATTGTTGCAAAGGCCCGTGCAATTTGTGGTCGTAGACCTATACTTTCCATTACAAAAGTCCCTCAAGAATCTTCTCTATGATGAGCAATTTAACTTGACAATTTTCTAAGCATGAAAGAATTAGTTATTGCAGATTACAAAATTGACATTTATGTTACGGCCAAGGTGAATCAATCCAAGCAGAAAAATTTTCTTTTCAATAAGTTCTATAAATCCAATCACTGAATAGTTGGCAATGGGAAATTAAAATTAATGCTTATATAAGTACAAGTGTAGTATTCTATCTTAATGAAACAAGGTATTCAATAGCATCTACATCAGAGAAAACTCTGTACCTTATTGCACCATCATAAAATATTTAGGTTATACCAGAGAAGAAGCTAAACGTATAAAACAGTTGTTGCTTACACAAGGGACAAATTCCGGAACTCTTATCAGGGCATATTCTATCAGTGGATGCAGCTCCGGCCCAATCAAGAAAAGAAAAGGCATCTACGCCTATCCTAATATAGCACAGTTTATTGTGCGTTGTTCTTGCCTCAGTAAAAATTCGGAGGAAGTCGTTTCAGCTTCATTTTCCAAAGCAAGATTGCGAATCATCATCAGTGCATCGTAATTTGTCAAAAACAACTCAATTCTTCATGAAATTCGAAGTATCATTTACATTAAACTAGATTCTCAGAGCTTTGAGATTGTATTTCAACTATGAGGTCACGTAATTAGCTTTTATTAGCGTATTTTTTAATTATTATCTGCAGAAGGAACTGCAAATAAAATATTTTCATACAGTTTAAAAGGGTTTTATTAATGCCCAATTCCTCTCTATCTTTAAGCAATGTTCTACAGTTTCATGACGTTGATATTGCAGATATAAATTCAACATATGTTTAGGTTATCTCAAATCAGTCAACTAGAGGAAAATTCTGTATTTTTGGCTAAAAATTTGTAAACGTGTAAAATTTTAGCTTGTTTAATTGAAGACCTAAATTTCCCAGCAGCTGAAGAGCTACGAATTTTGATAATGCATATACAGTGGCTCTCAAAAGTGTTCGTACACTTATGATTTTCATTGAAATAGGGCTCTATCCATTAATTAAAAGTAAACTTTCTGAATGAGATTTTAATAATAAGATCTATAATCCATTCGTAAAAACATTACTTGAAATATTTTTTAAATATAGCGAAACTTTATTTTTAAGAAATTAATGATAAAAAATTGACAAACATTTTATCTCACAAATGTCTCCGTACACTTCAAAAACATCTTGACATATTAGTAAATATTTTCATTTTTCGTTAAATTAATATTTAGTAGGATATCCTTTAGCATCCACAACAGCATTTAAACGTCTGGGAATAGATTTTACTAGTTTTTTTTGCAATTTCTCTATCAATGTTTATCCATTCTCCCATCATGACTGTTTTGAGTTCGCTTTTCGTTTTGGTGTCGTTTTTTCGGACTCTAACCTCCAGTTCTTTCCAAATGTGTTCTATGGGGTTTAAATCTGGCGACTAAGGTGGTTTTTTCAAAACTTGTGGACAATTATAGAGACAGCACAGGTGAACGTTGAGAGTCGTATGCTCAGGATCGTTATCATGATTAAAAATAAAGTTGTTTCCAATACCCAAATTTTAGGCTGATAATTTTAAATTGTCTCTTAAAATATTTAAATAAAGAGAATGATTCATTGTACTGTCAAATACCAAATTACCTAGTCCTGATGTTGCCATGCACCCCCACACAAAAACATCTCCACCGCCATGCTTAACTGTTCCAACTAAATTCTTAGAATGAAAGTTCCTCATTTTTTCTTCTCCGTACAGTTATTCGACCATCGGAACCAAAAATTTTAAATTTGGTTTCGTCAGCAAATAGGACATTATTCCGGTACGTTTCGGGTGTATTTATCATTGGTTTTGCGAATGAAAGCCTAAGTTTTGTGTTTTTCTCACTAATAAAATATTTTTACGTGCAGAACGACCATGTAATTCAGCTTCTCTGAGAACTCGTCGAACAGCTTCAGGTGAAATTGAAGTAGAAAACTTTGCATTAAATTCTGCAGAAACTTTTACAGCACTCGAACGTGGGTTTTTCACAAATTTTCTAATAATAAAACTCTCATCACGTTTAGTTAACATTCTCGGTCAACCTTTTCTTACATTGTTTTCAATCCGATTTCCTTCTTTAAAGCGTTTTATCATATACTACACTGTAGAATGGGATAAATTAACTAATTTAGAGATATTTCGAATTGATTTACCTCTACTATGGGGAAAAATTATCAATTTTCGAATGCTGTTTGTAATTTCTTTACGACTGCGACACATTTTTCAATAATAAATAGAATATTAAGAAGTAAACAATAAAAAATTAAAGCAAACGTTTTTTTAAATGCCACCACAATGCAAAAATTTAAAAAAAGTGACAAACGATCATTCTAATTTTGATTTTATCCAAAAATATTTCAGTGTACGAAGACTTCTGTGAAATAAAATGTTTTTCATTTTTTGATTATTAATTTCTTAAAAATAAAGTGTCGCTATATTTAAAAAATATATCATGTAATTTTGTTACGAATAGATTATAGATCTTATTATAAAAATCTCATTCAGAAAGTTTACTTTTAATTAATGAACAGAGACATATTTAAATGAAAATCATAAGTGTACGAACACTTTTCGGAGCCACTGTAGTCACATAGTTATACACATCATTATTGATTATGATTATTAGTCATAGAATCAAGACTAAATGATTAACAAGCAGATGTAAATTTAATCAATATAGTTGTTTAATACACTTTTTAATTCAACAATACACTTGTTCTTTCAATTTCTTCTTGTCATAAGTGCTGTTTGAAGTAGTAATTCCGAAATAGTACTTAAACTATTTAGAATATTGTATAGTTATCTTCTTTCCTGTCTGAATGTCATTGTTTTTGAAAAAAAGGAAGCGTTATTTCAAGTAACACCCACGATTCACCATTGTATTCGATTCACACACTCAGCATGATTGCTATGGAATACCAATCTCAAACACGCGTTCCTGCAAATGCATTATCTGGCTCGAAAAATAAAATCACGTGGTGCGCCATCTTGCGCCAACAGAAGCAAACATCTGAAGCGAAGAACAAGGAAACTAAATGCATCTAGTTGCGAAATAGTTCTCGAGAGAAATGGTTTACGTGGACGGTTTTTGTACAAAGCGTGAATCTCCGACAAATATCTTGAGATTTTTTAATCACATTCACATTGTTTTCAGAAAAGCTAAGACGATTTTTTGATCTTGTTGCTGTTTACTTCTAGTAAAATATTCTATTTCAAGTTTCATGGATTGCATTTCCTTCAAGAATATTCTTTTTCTTTTGTTAATTTTTCTTCCTTCTTTTATCGAAAGGCAGGTTTTGGGGATAGTTCGTTTCTCAAGATGTATGTCTATAAATAAAATTCGTTGAAAGATGAAAGAAGCAGCTTTGACATTGGTAAATAAGCACGAGGCTACCAGAAAGTAATATAATAAGTTTTTTAAACAATAAATAGTATAGAACTTCATTTATTGGTAATTTGACAATGCCAAATGTTTGACATATAGAACTAGAAGCTTCTAACATACGAAGGTTATAAAACATTAATGTTAAACTTTCTCGGCCAATCAAATTTATTCAGCTCAATATTCAAATGTTTAAGCTGAGTTTGTCAATTGTTGCGGAAGCAATTTTTGTTTTCACCGCTAACTATACAAGTTCGCACATTTTTTAACCAAATTTTATTGTATTTACAGAAATATTTTACTAAGAAAACGTGAAAAGAAACATTTTGCAAAAGGAAAAAATGTTCCTTTTGATAACCCGTTTTCTTCACTATCTTTCTACACCATAATTTTCAAGACAATAAAGCATTTTTTTAGTAGCGAAAGAGGTATTTTATCACATTCCTCTTGAACAGTTTTCTGAAGTCCAAGGAAGCTTGTAGGTCGACGTCTGGACATTCCACCTTTTAAAAATCCTAAAACGCAAAAATCCATGGACGATACATCAAGAGACTTAGCATGCATATCAATGAAGGGTCATGGCCTTGATACACGTTTCTTGTTCCATTTTGTCCAGGAAATTAACAGTGGATTTTGACGTGCGGCTGCTTGCTTTGTCTTGATGCAGTTCTTCTGATTGATGGCACTGTGGGTAAAAATGAGGTGTTTCATATTTGAAAAGAGGGTATTTAATGATAGCATGTGGAGATGACGTTAACAGTTTCCTGCCCTCTCTTTAATTTTTATTTGTCGTTGCACTAAAACCCAACAACAATCACAAATCCCTTTGAAAAACTTTCTTTATATCCTTTGCAGCATGTTCTAAATTCTTTTCTTCTCTTTGATGATAATAAATGATTTTCTTTTTATTGCGGTCATTTAAATGTAAACAAGATTCCTCCAGTGTGACAACATTTTCCCATTTTTGTCCGAATACTTGTTTCTCCTAGAGATTTCTGCAGAGCGTTTTGCTTTCGTTGATATGTCGTGGAGAAAGATCACGGTATTACGTTTTCTTCGCCTTACTAAAGATTCAAGTCACCATTAATCACTTTGTTTACAACTGACGCTGCGCATTTTAATGATTATGCAATTTCCCTTTGAATTCGAAGATTGTCTTTTAGCATTAACGTTCTTAGATTTACAACACTCGAAACATTCCGTTTTTTCCTTGAATAGGTATTTTAAATAATTTTTCTTTTTGAAGCCAAACTTGACTTTTTCTCCAGTCTTATTGACAATATTATCTATCGTTGCTCTAAATACTAAAAATCGTTGCTTTCGCAGCATTTTTAAATTATTAAATTCGAAAAACCCTAATATCAAAATAGCCATTTTGCATGAAAATAAAATTGTGAAATAGCAAACGATAATTACACTTTCAAAATAGTTGCAGTTAAAAGAATTTTCCAAAGCAGGCGATTTTTTATAGAAAGGTCATACATAAAGTATGCGAGCAGCCTCTATAATTCCGATATCTCCCATAAATCATAGGAATTATGCCGCTAACTATTTTGTAGAATCCGTAAATGTAAAGGAATTTGCACTCTTACTAAAATCTTCTCATTTATTCCTGGTCTTGCGAATTATTGCCATTTATTACAATGGTAGATGCGAAAATTTAGAGATACACATTAATAAATTTCTTATTTGTTTTCGAAATGCAGCAACTTATATTTGGAATGAAACAAAACTCAGCTTCTAAAAAATCTGCATTTGTTATTCTGTGTTTCAAAACATCTAACATATTTCAAGAAATAATAATATAACGATTTTTAAGTAAATGTGTTTTTAAAAATATTTAACCTTGAGTCAAATTTACCTCTAGGAAAATCAAATAGTGCTTTTTGATTCTCCTAACGCAGGAGTTCTCAAAAGGGGGGAATTCTCCCCTGAGGCTAAGAATTTCATAATTCCAGCGGAATTCGAACAGCTGTTGTTTATGTACTAAATATTTAATTTTAGTTTATGAATATAAAAGACTACGTTTATTCAGGTTTTGTTATTATTCAAGTTTTATTCATGTTTTTTGTATGCTTTTTCTTATTTAATATATAAAACACACTAACAAATGTGTTTAAAATGTTAATAAATGTATAATAAAGTGTTAAATAAATGTATATATATTCTCCGAGTTTCGGAAGGAGGAGAATGATCGTCTAGCAAATGATAAAAGGGAAGCGTGGGGCACAAAAGGTTCAGAATTACCGCTCTAATGGTAAAGCGGGCTACTAACGGTAACAAAGTGGTATATAAGGTTTATTACTTTTCATTTCCTCTTAGTCAGATTTTCTGTGTGTTTTCCCTTCCTCTATCTGCAACTTTAAATGTGATTTATCCCTTCTTTTCTCTTCTCAAATTCTGTTGCTTCTAAATATAAGTAGTATATACTAGTATACAATAAATAATTATACTGGGGTTTTACTATTTAATTCCAAAGTTCTAACTTAAACCCCACGAACACTAACAAGAGAATAATCGTTTAAATGTGTGAACAGAACACGTAAGACTTAAAGAAGGTTTACAACCCTCTATTTGTCAGTATATTTACAGTCAGTTCCTACTTGGAACTCTACACAAAGCCGCCACTCGAGCTTGAACTTAAAATAATAATAATTCAAACTAAAGCTAGCTTAATTAAGCTATTTAAAAGGTATAGCCGAAATTATCAGAGATCTAACTGGTTGGCCCCTAAGTATTAATTAAATCGGAGAAGCCAAAGCAAGGGCTTGAGGTATGACCGAGCGTAGTAACAACTAAGAGAGACGTAGCCAAAAGGCAGACGCGCTAGTCAGGGAATCAGACTCTCTCTCTTGAAGTCGGTGAAGTCACGACTTAAACAGCACTCTTTCTCATTTGCATTAACTGAGTTTCTGAATTTACATTCTAGCAGGAAATTGTAAGCTGAAATTAGAATAAGATAGGAATGATACAAAACTTAAAATAACTGTTAATAAACTTAGGATAAATCTTACACGCTCATTATACTCCTCCATTTTTTAACACAGTAATTCTACGCTCCTCAATTTTATTGAGATTGGGTCACGGGGTAGGACGTTTATTTCATATAAATAAGCAAAAAAAAAACACTTCTGTCCTTTTTTGAAATAGAGGTGCCGCGATTAGAAGACTTCCTGTGAAATCGGCTAGCATTTCTGGAAACATAATTAAGTAATGGTTTTAACATGACGACAGTCAGACGCTCTAAAGCAATCGCCTTCACAAAAGTTCAATCTTCGGAATGATCAACACATCTAAGGATAATCTAAATGAATTTTCATTGGAAAAGGTATGAAAAATATATATAAGGGTACCTAAATGTTCCCTGCCTAGGAATGTAATATGCTCATTCGCTGGCACAGATTTATTAGGACACTTTCTTTGAATAATTCATATATTCTGGTTTTAATTGATTTTCTTCCTTTGAATCATGACTCCATTGACCTTGTATTCTTTTTAAATTTCAAATTTGAATCTTTCGTATTGAATGGCACTTTTCACGGAATTTTATAAATGGCTCAATGGCATGAATTAGACCGCTTTGTGACAGTCCTCTCGGCACTACGGGCGTGGCGGTTTCACTTCCTTATCTTAAAATACCCTTTTTCCGCATAATTCCCTTTCATTATTGAGAACAATTATAAATCAAATGTCTCTGTGTACAGGCTATATACAGGGAATTGTAGTACTAACTGGTCGATTTCAGACAGTTTCACTATCTCAGCAATACACGCAGCAGGGAACTGTGCATACTTAAAAGAAGGATCTAGACCCACTTTTCTGTTCTAAAGAACTTAATAACTGAAATGTAACGTTTATTTTATATACCACTTGTACATTAGGTAAGTGTTTAATGCTCTGTTGAGTTTAAAATGTCGCTGCAATTAATAGCAAAATTTGGGCAGCGAGTAATTGCAAAATTTTAATATAAAAATCTAATTGATTATTATAAATATCATTTTATTTAAGACGTTTCTTTTCTTCAAATCTTAATTTAAAAATTTGCTTACTGTATTTCAAATAATATATATTGCTAGAGGGAGTACCCGATGCCAGTTCAGTTGGATTGAAAGTAATGCATCTAACAACAGAGAGAACGATACCTCTGTAACCCTTCTCTAATAATGATAAAAAAATAAAATTCATAATCACATATTTTTCAGTCTGATGCGATATGGAACCCGCGTAAAAATTTCTATAGAAAAATAATTCTCTCTCATTATATCAGCAGCAAGGGCACGCAGTTTGCAGATTTTCTTCTTTCTAATCAAATGGTAGTAAAAGCTCAAGTTCCATCCAATATTTCACTTATATTCAATTTTAGTCGATTCAATGTGTCAAAACGTTGATCATAATTGATCAGAAATAAATAACACGAAAGAACAAACAAACATGCTTCTTAATATGTATAGAGTTTGTAAAACTTACAAATTTTCTATTGACAAACTCTACGATTTGAAAGCGGGCAGTAGCAACACTTTTCGAAATAAAGCATTTTTATCTC
This sequence comes from Stegodyphus mimosarum, assembly GCA_000611955.2. NCBI lineage: Eukaryota > Metazoa > Arthropoda > Arachnida > Araneae > Eresidae > Stegodyphus > Stegodyphus mimosarum. The sequence goes on along the minus strand of KK118717.1, from coordinate 783,853 downwards.
CAAAGCACGAGACTGTTGCCGCTCGAAAAAATGTGTGAAAATTAGCGTTTTCAGAGTTTTTAATTAAACATTCGGCTGATTAAAGTCCCACGAAGATGGGAATAGTCGAAATAGCTTCCCACGAATTTTTGGAATCGGAAATAAAGTTTTTAAAATTTAGCAATGCTATTTTTACCTCATTGTAAAACTTCGAAATTGTTTATTAAGGAACTCTAGGATTTGAAAGCAAGCAGTGGCAACAACTTTTGAAATAAAGCAGATTTTTCATCTCTTACTCGCGAGACTGTTGCCACTCTGAAAAATGAGGGCGAAAATTATCGTTTTTCAGAGTTTCTAATTAATATTTCTGATTTTAGCTGCTTGTTTTGGCAGAAAGTGGACGACGACCTTCTCCAGGACCCAGAAAAGGACTGTAGAAAGTTTGGTGTCGCTAGCTGTAGTAGTGACTGAGTTATTAGCGAACAAACAAACAGACTTTCTTCTTTATATATATAGATTATAATAATAATATCAATTAAGTATATAGGAAATCAAAAAGAACTTCATTATTATCACGCACCCATTACTTAAAAGGCTCCAAGATCATCAATAAATCTCCAGCGCAAATCGCAAACCATCGCCAAGCGTCTCGCAGAACTCATACCAGCCGTTTCTAAACGTATTATTATTGCATGTCCTGTTTTTTGTCGAAAGACGTATGGCAGAAGTCCTTGGAATGATGAATATTTTGGTGGTATACTGAAAGACATTGTATAATTATGACAACTGCAAACTATACGTGAGAAGTAAACTTTCCAATTATAATTCATCCCCTCGCCTTTTTTTAAGTTAAAACGTGGCGCCGTTTAAATAATGGGAGTCTTAATTATACCGACCGATTGAGTCTGAAGTAACCACTGATTTTTAAGAAATTTATGACAAATGGAAGATCTACTGTAACATTAGTGTCAGTTTCTATAAGAAGATTAAGAATACTTATTAAAATATAATAAAAATCAATTTAAGAAATTCACAGCAGATAACAGATATGACCATGACAATTTAATTGAATACTAATGCTCAAATGGAATTAACGATACTTCGTAGGCTTCCTAAATTTTATTCTGTTATTTATGTGTCGAGAAAACTAGTGAACTGTTAGGTTAATAATCGCTTACATCAAACAATAGACAGCGTAAACTGAAGAAGGTTTAGTTATCCTTTATTCACCCAAAATAAGATTAAAAGTCGGCCCCTTTCTTCGGGCTTACAGCAAAGCCTCAACTTGGGCTTAAAAGTAAGAAATGAGAACTAACTGATGACTAACTGAGAGATTTAGCCGAAGCTAACACAGTTAGAAAGTATTTGACCCGTAATCGTAAACTAGCCGACGAACTATCAAAAGGCACGTAATAATACGGCCGAGCGTAACAACTGGAGAAGTAGCCCAAAGGCGCGCTACTCAGGAATCCTAATTCTGTCTTTCGAAGTCGGGTGAACTTAACCTTAATAATATTCTCTTCCTCATTTGCATTCAACGCGATTCTAAAACTTATTCTGGTAGGGAGTTGTAAGTTGAAACGAGATAAGAGAGGAAAGGTTCACTAAATTTAAATAACTGTTATAAAATTAAAATGTACCTTACAAGTTATTGAAGTGTAATGTTAAATGGCTTGCAAATTAAGCATGACAGGAATGTATGGTGGAAATGCTTCTGATATCAACAGCGCGTATAATTTGTAACAGTGGTAAATGTCGAAAAAATATACTGCCATTTATTATAGATTCGTACGCATTTATGTATGCGAACTAAAATAAATAAATAAAAAAAGAAAATCTGCTGAAAGGTTTCAGATTTTAAATTACGTCCAAAGGGGCGTTTTCTTAACATTTCATGTGTTACCTTTTATTTATTAAATATCATGTTCTTCGCACTTAAACCATAAAATTCAGTTCAAGAACAATATCGCAAAATAATTTTAAACCGAGCATATCTTTAGAATTTCCTATACACAGTTTCATGCGCTGGAGATAAAAATGTTTTTCTGCACAACGTTGCCATTGCTCGCTTTGAAATCCTTGACTTTGTTAATCAACAATTCGGTAAAGTTTTACAAAATATGAAATCGATAATAAAACAAATTCTAAATTTCAAATTTGGGCTTCCAGGTACCCATATTCACAGCAGGATTACGTCATTCAAAATTCGATGGCTCTAGGTACCGTCGTTTTATTATAATACGAGAAACATATATACATTTATGCATATTCTTCATTATCTAATTCCTTTAAATATGATACAGGACTTCAATATTTGGTGGCAACAGTTTGAAAAGTGAACCGACATTTAATGTTTCCGTCGCAAAACGAAAACAATAGTCCTTCAGGGACAAAGCCCCTTTGGACAAAAAAATGCTACAGTGGGCAAATAAAAAAATAAAAGTGAAAATTTAAATAAACATATTTAAAATAACAAACCGTGAACTTATTTAATACCTGGAGGAACAAACGTAGTTGGCCCTAATCTTTCTTAACATCTAAAATTATTCTCAAAGTAAACCTGTCTACCATAACAATAAGTTAATGCACTTTTTCACACAACTGAATTTAAAACTTTGCCACTGACTCATGGACCAGTCCAGCAGCAATAGAAGATTACTAAATCGATAATGCAATATAATCAATTTATCATACTCCATCTCTTGTCATAACTTTTTATTTAGTTCTAATTTTACATACTTTGTACTAAGCCATCTTAAAAGTAAAAATAGAGAGGTAGGCAAGCAAATTCAAAAGGTTAACTGGTTAATAATGGCAAATAAAAATCAGAAAGTCCATACGAAATAATCCGAATCAGTTTAGACATCTATTTACTACGCATTTCTTATTTGTTTCTCATCTATTTATTACTACATGTCGTCAATCTACGACGAATTTTTAACTATATGAATTTCGCTAAAAGATACGTTATGTCTGTAATAATAGAATTATCTGAATCAGTTTAGTCATATATTTACTACATCTTTCTTATTATTTCGCCTCTATAATCTTTCTCATCTATTTATTACACAGTCCAGTCACATTAATGTGACCACCACGTACTTTTCATGTCAGAGTTAAATAACCAATCACAGAAGGCAGGTGGCAGCACAGTGCAGTTGAGCGTATATAAAGGGTGTGTGAGGGCTTCGGAAAACATTTCAATCGTTGGCGTAATGCAGAAACGAAGCGATTTATCCGACTTCCAAAAGGGCATGATCATTGGCTTTCGGGCCAAGGGTGGAAGCATTTCCGAAACGGCTGAGTTTGTGAACTGTTCGCGTGCCGCCGTGGTAAAAGTGTACCGTGCATGGCAAAATGGGACTGTCCAAAATCAGCGACGTGGCAAATGTGGTGCACCACGGGCCATAGATGACAGAGGCGAACGACGGTTGCGGAGATGCGTTCGGGCAGATAGACGGGCTACCGTTGAGCAACTGACCACCAAAATGAACCAAGGGGCTACCAAAAGTGTCTCCCAAAGTACTATTCAGCGAACATTGCTGCGTCTGGGCCTCCGAAGCAGACGCCTGGTTCGTGCACCTATGCTGACTGCTGTTCATCGACGGCGAAGGCTAGAATTTGCACGCCAGTACAGCAGCTGGACGTCCACTGAGTGGCGACAGGTTGCGTTTTCGGATGAATCGCGTTTTATGCTCCATCGGACAGATGGACGTTGGCGTATAAGGCGTGAAACCTCTGAAAGGAACCACCCTGCAACCATTGCCGGAACGGTCCAAGCTGGAGGCGGGAGCATTATGGTCTGGGGAATGTTTTCCTGGCATTCTCTAGGTTCACTGATCATTGTGGAAGGCACAATGGATCAATACAAGTACGCATCTGTCCTTGCGGACCATGTTCACCCCTACATGCGCATTGTTTTTCCTCAGGATGATGGCATCTTCCAGCAGGACAATGCGAGGTGCCATACAGCTGCCAGTGTACGTGCGTGGTTCGAAGAGCACCAGGATGAGTTTACCGTCCTCCCCTGGCCAGCAAACTCACCTGACTTAAACCCAATCGAGCGTCTGTGGGACCATCTCGATCGAGTTGTTCGCGCCATGGATCCTCAACCGCGTAATCTAGCGCAGCTGCCACGGCATTAGAGTCGCCATGGCTCAACATTCCAGAGAACACCTTCAGGGACCTATGTGACTCTCTTCCTGCACGTCTCGCAGCAGTCCGCTCTGCGAAAGGTGGTTATTCTGGCTTTTGACAGATGGTCACATTAATGTGACTGGACTGTGTATATGTCACCAATCTAAGGTGCATTTTTTCACTATGCAAATATCGTTAAAAGTCAGGTATATCTTTGAATGAAATCTAACTTACAATCGAAGATATTTATGATTTATTAGAGTTAAAAGGGTTTACCGAAATATTACTAGCCCAAAGGACGTTAGCTCAGAAGGACTATTAATTTCGTTTTGTCATTTTGTGTTATTCACTTTTTAAACTGCTGCCACCAAATATTACAGCCCTGTATTATATTTAAAGAAATTAAATAATGAAGAATCTGCGTAAATGTTTCTCGCATTGTGATAAAACAACGATACCTAGAGCCACCAAATTTTGAATAACGTACGTCTCCACCGAATATGGGCTTCTGGAAGCTCTAATTTGGAATGTGTTTTATGATTGATTTCATATTTTGTAAAGCTTTATCGAATTTTCGATTAACAAATTTAACGATTTCAAAGCGAGCAATGGCAACACAATCAATGAAACTAAGAACAAAAAGACCAAAGTCGTTACCTAAACAGCGATCTTGCCTAGTACCTCGACTCTTTTGCGAGACCATGAAGATCCCTACATAGGAGATGGTAGTCCCTATCCATTTCTTCTCCAGGATCACAAAATGGGCAAATAGGATCGTTTGAAATGCCTCTGCGGTGGACGTGGGCGGGAAGGCAATCATGTCCTGTAGACAAACGGAAAGCCGCAACTGCATTGCGTCTGGAAGTGTCGGAAATAAGAGAAGGACTTAGCCTCCTCCAACTCTATAAGGTCGTATGGGTCTGAAGATCTCGTAAGATATTAGATGCAAGTAATTGTTTTTCAAAAAATGGTTTAATCCTCCAATAAGAAATTGCTGTATTAGGATGTCGTAGTAAGCTGTTACCACTTTTTTTAAAGAAATTCACTTTCTCATTGCCCCGAAGGCTACAATGGCCAGGCACCACCCTTGAGAACGATTTATTTTCGTTCTAAAGTGAGAGGAATTCTTGACATTTCAAAATTTCATGTGTCAATGGGTGTTCTACAGAGCTAACTGATTGGATGGTTGCTTGAGTAAATATTAATTTAAATGCTTAATTTTTTTATCTGACAAGAATCAAATTACCGAAATTAAGGGAGACAGATGACATCGGAGAAGTATGTGAAAACTATTAAAACTAAACTCCCTCCCAGCCATCAAATTCGAATAACTATTCATTTGAGAGGTTTTTCAAACTCTTATAATAGGATATCAGATATGCATTGTAGATAAAAAGCAACTTAAAGGCAGTGTTCACTAAACGATTCTTCGTTTTACGTTAGCCCCATCAGTCTTAGAATACAATTCTAGTTCATTATACCTAGCGTGAATGCAATGTACTTGTATATTAAAAACCTTCTCCATTTTGTTTTAGATCTATTAATTATTTTCACTTTCCGGACTGGCAGTCACACTAAGTTTACATAAATTACCTTGTTAAACTGATTTCATTTTCCTGTTGAGACAGGAAGCATTTAAAAGAGAAAATATGAGCAAAACCAAAAAATGAAACTTTGATCATAGTTGTCGGCTATTTATTCCATTACGGTTGTCATTCGTCTTTTAAGTGTTTAAATTAGATATTGGACGAATCTGAATCGTAAAAATTATCGAATTTTTCAGACAGAAAATAAAAATAAAAGGAGGAGGGGGAAGAAGAAATATTTTCCAAATATTATCTTTAAGCACAATTTTAAATATGCAATGAATGACACACATAATGTTGTTTTTAAAAAATATATATGTGTGTGATATTTTAAATGAGTAGACGAAAGTGGTACTTTTAGCAGCTTTCGATATTCATCATGGCTGATAAAACAGTAGTGGCTGAGGGTTAAGGCATACAGACGAATATAATAAAACGGGATTTTCAGGAATTACCAATCTTTATTTTCACAAATATCAAATGCTCTTAGTAGACATTTATTCAATCATAGTTAAACACGATAATTTTTATGTACACTGGTTTTAAAAGTACGACGTAAGCATCTTAGAGAGGAAAGCACAAGCGGCGTGGAGTTGTTTACATGGCAGAAATTGGGAAAGAGAATGGCGTAGTTACATTCCAGCAGTATATATACTAAGTAGATGCACAAGTACAGTTAAACTGCTATTGGTTAATTTTAGGTTGTTATGTAACGTGGAAAGGTCTCGAATTTGGGAGAACAGATGAACTTATGGGGAGAACACCAAATTCAGAATAGTTAATTCTGAGGTCGTCAATCATTTCTTAGAGGAACCATCGTATTTTACTATATATATATTGTTGCGTTTATACGGGTTCGTAGATTTGAGAGTATCCGATGAAAACACGATGCAGAACAATAAAAAGCACAATTTATTTACAGGAATCACTATTTACAGCACAGTTCCAAAATCACCTTTAAAAGCGTCGAAAATCTACAATAAATACGCTGAAACAATCAGCAACACAGCTTCAGGCTGTAACTGTACAGGTAACTTCACGGCAACACTAAACTTATAATAAACACCGTGGAACAATCACCAATCCACTGTCAAGCTATACTGTAAAGATAGCTTCACGGCAAAGCACTACTCGATTGCTTTCCGTTCACAGAACTCTCGCGTAGCTTAGCACAACGCTCACACTACTTCACAATCTGATCGCAACTCTGCTCTCAGAAACGCAAGGGTTTATATAGCTTTTCTTTAAGTTCGACACGTTTCGAGAAATATCTCGACAGGAAGTTATTCTAGAAGCTTCCCGATTGGACCATGGGATATCGCCAATTTGGTCGCCAAATGGGCGATAAAGTCGCCAATCTGGCAACCCTACCATACACTATTTTATGGCAACCCTAGTGCTATGCCGGAAAGCTTACATACAGGCGCAACCGCCGAATTTTTCG
>KK118717.1:728902-770333 GCA_000611955.2 Stegodyphus mimosarum | reverse complement strand
AGGAAACAAAAACTGTATGCAGATAAACTCTAAACATGGAATGATGAATTATTTTTAGAAACTTAAGGAAGGGACACTCAGGGATATCAAGAGGTAATTCATGTACGCTGAAACTGTTAAAATCGTGTTTTCGTTTTAGTAAACTTTTCTACTGAACGTCAATAAAGCTAATCTTTTCTTAAATGTTTAATGGTTCATAGATTAGGATTCGAAAGATTCGAATATTGAGTTTCAGAGTATCAAAATATTAAAAAAATACAAACAAAATATAAATCATATGGCATCGACAAAAACATATCGCACATATTACAAGTTTCCAGTTGGTCAAACGCAGTAACAACATACTATTTAAGTATATTAATGGAAAACATAGATTCTTTCAGTATTTCTTGGACATATATCATTGTTTCTAACAAATTATGTAAAAGGCAGGGAAACCAGAGACTTAGAAATAAAACTGAAACATCTTCTTACCTTTGGGTGTGCCCTCTTCGGAAAGGCTATCTTCGGATCGATCTGTAAAAGAAGAATAAAGACTTCAATGGACGCAATACACATTGTAGAATAAATCTGGGTATTCCCAAGTCATACATATTTACTTTTACAGCAATAAATACAGAAGGATATCTCAATAAATAACGTCTACTACAAATATGTGTAGGTTCTATTTATTCCATTCGAATAGCTTTATCGCTGTTGACTTCTTATAAATTCTATAGTATCCGTGATGTTTAACAAATGAAGAAAAAATAGTAATAAATGTTTCAAGAATGATTAACGACGGAGTTCTTTTATAAAGGACTGTAGACAAATAAGTTGTTCAGCATTATTACATTGAATATATTCTATTAGTACTTTGTTCGATATATCGCGGAATACAATATGAAGCTGACTAAAGCCACATATAAATTAAGCGGTTCAAGAATAATATGTTTTGTTTAATAAAACTGTAATTACTTCAACGCCAGTGCTTTCTTTCTCCAATATTGTGGCTTAGATGAAATGCAATTAGTGTCCATAGAAACCTGATTCCATTAAAATTGTCAAGCAAAACTATCACTGTCAAGAACATAAGTTTGCAGAAAGCTAAAAGGACTGAAAGACAGCTTATGATTTAGCTAATATTTAAGAAAATAATTTTACAAAGCATACATATATAGGGAGGTGGTCAAAGCACGGTTCTCTCAAGCGAGTGGTGAAGCTGTTATGCAAAAAAATATATATGTATGAAATATGGCAACCTAAAACGGTTAATTATCCAGTAATTATTTTACACTGTGTTGCAAAAAATATATGCACCCAGAAAAATTGAGCCATAACTACGAAACTCGACAGTTATATAGTGTTTGAGCAGATAAACAAATTTTCAAAAACTGAGGAGAAAAAAAGAGTTTCGTTTACGAAAGAAGTGTGCGAAGAGAGTTTTCTCACTGATAGATTTCATCGTCATCCATTTAATCGCAAGTTGAATTGTCATCGAATAGCTGCACGTGGGAATAAATTCTGGCAGAACTGGTTTTTCGCCCTCTTTCTGACGACGACGCAAAACGGGAGAATGTGGTTTTTCGGCCCTCGCTCTTCCCGTAATGGGGTGTGGGAAAGTAAGACGAGGTTGAGGCTAACAAGAAATAGCACGAGGTGCAGAGGTCGAGAAAAGAATTAAGTCTGCATGTTCTTAAACGTTTTTGGAGTGGTAATCTACAACATTTGTGTATGTCATCGTGATGTTATTATTCTGCAATTTTTGTGAATTCCTTCATTGTAAGTAAAGCAATTGACGCGTATTTTGCAAAACGTGTGATGCAGCTGAAAAGGCTTACTGCTGGAACTTAATAAGCGGTGTCAATTTCATCTCAACGAATCTCTTTTACAGAAAATAAGTGATACATCGTGAGCAGCTTGACAGCACGAGAGCACGTGGGAATAAATTAATGTTTACAAAGAGCGATAGCCTGCAATGTGGACGGATTATATCCGAAAATAATAGGAAGCACGTGTTGCGAGTGTAGCTGTGCTTCGAGTAATAATGTTCTTATGTACCATATTTAATCTAGTATAAGATGTTATTCATGAATGAATGATAAAATAAATTAATATGATGCCATTACGAGTGTATTTATTGAAAAGGCACTATAGGGTAAGTGAAATGTTTTACGCAATTCTCTTTATAGGGAAACTAACTTTATTATTAATTTTAGTGTAGGCCAGCAATTACTGGGCACATGTAACTTTCTTTTCGACGCCTAGAGCGTATCTCGATTAGTACCAATTACACCCCACCACATAATGGTGCCACACCATCACAAGTACCAATACAAAGAATGTAAAAATCAGTAGGTGGCGAAGCTTTTCTGGCAGCTATACAAGCCAGTACTCGGTTGGACATGAGTCTATTAAGTTGCCATTGTCCTTCTGCGATAGGTTGTACTACAAATGGAGCAACTGTTCAGGCTGTTGGAACTCCTCTGTACACGGCTGAATTTGTCTGCCACCATGTACCGAACATGTTCGACAGACGACGAGGCTGGATAACTGGCAAGGCAATCGAGGACTTTAATATGTGGGAGATATTTTTGGGAACGTCGTTATGTATGTAGCTGAGAGCTGTCCTGCCGGAAAATAGAGCCTGGATGACCTGCTATCATAGGCAGTATGACCGGCTGCAAAATGTGGACCTGCCAGCAGTCAGAGTACTTTGGAGTAAGACTAATGGTGAAAAATTTCTTCATCTAATCCCTCCCCAGACTGTCACATTCTGTGTCCTGGCTGAGTGTCGCTAGGTAGCAAACGGTACATTGGACCGCTAAACTATCCATCTCCAGACACGCATGCGATGGTCATCAGCATTGATAGAAAAGCGTAATTCGTCGCTGAAGATCACATTTCTCCATTCGGACACTGCCCAGCTTGAGCGAAAGCGGTACCATGCTAGTCGATACTGCTTACGGTGCAGTGTCAATGGCAATTGAGTTAGTGGGCACTGAGATTTAAGCCCAGCGTCACCTAGTCTTTCGCGAATCGTATTTCTGGATATCCCTGGATCTTTACGAGTTGGCAAATGGTGTTGAATCAATGATAGCGTATCTATGCGGACGGGGCAGCTTTTCTAACCACCCCTTCATGTTGTTACAAATAATCTTTAAGATACATGAATTTTTTTTAAAGAAAATTTTAGAGTTCAAAGAATACATGAATTGTATACATAATTGCTTATTATTGTCTTTAGTTAGTTAGTTAAATCTTGCTGCCGTAACAGCCTTAATGAGTAAATCAAAAGAATATGTTGGTAAAAATTCCTTCAAAATGAAGGATCCCTCCCTTCCGTGGGACGAAAAGTATGCTAATAGTGGATCTAGTGTAAATTCTGAAAATTAAGCTGTGAAATTATTTGACAACTCGCAGTAAGACTAAAGAGAATAAGTTACTAATTTGGGAAACGTACTGTCTTCACAAAAAAGGGGGCAATTCCATATCTCTTGATCTTTCTGGGCCGATTGAGGAAATTTAACTTGCGTTTTTCATGTCTCGAAAGCGCAATTTAGGATATATATTAGATTTATATATAGCTTCGTTCTAACATAGGCATTGTTTAAATTATATTCTCTTAATGATTAATTTTATCGACGGACCAGCTTCACTGCTTCGGTTTTTAATTATTTTATTAAGAAAACATCATATACAAATATTTACAGTGAAGCGGAATACAATTTAACTGTGAGCTTCGTTTTACAGTAATTGCTCACGTCAGATAGGTTAGATTTCTTTTCTCTATCTGCCTCAATCGTAGGATGCGATCCATTGGCGAGATTCGTTGGCGTAAAATGCGCCAACAGGCATTTTGACACAAAATCTAACTTTCTCTAAAGCGAGAAACTGATTTTTTTAGAGTTCGCTTTTACAACTCAAATTATGACAAAGTGTCAAGTTCTGTAAAAATTGAACAAGTAGTTTTGAAACAATCAGCTCTCAAAATTTTGGTTTTTCAGTGTTAATTGAATTTTGTATATGTTTATTAATATTTCCTTTTTTGTTACACTTACTTAGCTCCTTTTTTTACAATTTTATTTTCCATTTTTTACAATTATCCTTTTTTACAATAAAATTTACATATATTTTCTGATTTATTTTTTAAATTTTTATTAATTTTTCAAAAACATTTTTAAATTATAACCTATAGAATGTTTTCAGTCGCCTTAAACTAGATGTATTTTTAGGCATAGTTGCAGGAAATTAGAGAGTTTTATTCATGAATTTATATGTGTCTGTTACATATGGCTTTATTAGAAAGATGAATCCAAACATATAAAACAGCTCAAGTATTACACAAAAACAATGATACACAATAAAAAAAGAACAAGCATTTAAAGTAAGAACCAGAAAAAATTAACATAGGAACAAAAGTAAAAAGGTAAAAATTTAAACAATAAAGATAGGAACATAAGGGATGCAGTCTTTACAAGGAGTTTATGAAAGTTCTGGCATTCAAGTATAGTTTGCTTATCGCACCACGTTTCTAAAACTCTATCTAGTTCTGGGCATTTAAGAAGATGTTCGGCATTCATGAAGCCCGAATTACAAATTTGGCATATACTAGATGGAAGGATGCCAATTTTAAAGTTTGGCATATTTGTTAAAGGCGATAATAATGCCAAATGTAGTTTACTTATTTTGTTAAAATTATTCGATGGAATGAACGATGAAAACTTTTTTCTGTTCGTGCCCAATGAAAGGGTTACCATAATTTGAAAGTTCCGACAAGTGAATTATTCGTGGGCAAATTAAAAAAAGTGCTCGAAGATAAATTTTAAAATTTCTCAGTTTCTCCCCGAATTTTACAAAACTTAATATTTAGTCATAATTCGAGTCATAGAATCGAGATATTTTAAAGAAATTGGTATGTCTTTTCAGAAAAAGTTCTATTTTGTGTAATATGAAAACCGTAAATTAAATTTTATCAATCGGCCCAGGAGAACGGGAGGTACAGAACTGTCCCTCCCTCCTTTTTTTATTTAGAGTGTAAATTATTTATTCAGTTTCATCACATATTTGCTGTATCACTCAACTTCATCGTACATTAACACATTTTACTTTCAGAAGTATTAGATATAATATTTCAGTAAATTTTGTTTAAAACTTAGTAATTTCTTCCCTATATAATTTTGACATGAATCATTTATAACGTATGTTTTTGATATACAAATCCTATTTATTTGCCTGGTACAAAATCTAAACCTACGCATTACTGTAACACTCTGAATAAAACAAAATCGGACACAGGTAAAAGGAAAATGTAACAGAAGAAATTAAAGCTCTTCTCTGTTATATAAATTCCGTTTTGTTTTCTTTTCCAGAAAGTACCGCATAAGTAACGCTAAATGTACATTAAAGGAAAAGAATTAGTCCCAATTACCTTAAATATGATCATGACAAACTCATGCGATTATTACAAGCACAAAATTATATCGTTATTAAATCAAATATTGCAGTAAAGTAAGTAATTTAAATTTAGTAAAACCAAGCTTTTCATGACATGATTTCTATGAAGAAATCCTAGAAATCACTAATCATGCAAGAATTTCCCTCAAAGAAAATTATCTCAGGTGAAACGTATTAAGAAAAACTACGTATTAAAGGATGTAAATTTTACAAGATCAGCGGAAATGAGAAATTACGGGCAACCTTTACATTCGATGCTTAAGTCTCTAAAATTGAGTGTAAAAATGCAGCAACTCAGTAAAATCAATTACTTTTTAAAGAGTACTTCGGAAAACGAATTTTGTGCCCATTTCAAAGAAGTCTTAATGATAACATGCGCAGTCAAACCTAAACATTAGAAATATATTATTATCCAAAGTACACGAATATTTTATTAGAAATTTTCCTTCTCATATTATAAAGATCCTAAATAGATGTCTTAATAAACGTTCTTATATATTACTTAATTTTATCTGAAAGCATTTAATCTCCCTGTTTTTAAATTTATACAAAATTCAGGACTGTTATCAAAATTTTTAAAAATTTAGAATAATATTTTAATTAACAATATTGTTTGAATTAGCTGCTCAATAATAGCTTGCCTATAAATCGCGCAAGCATAAGTAAATCAATACACGCATAACCTGAAAAACAAAAGTCTGGAAAAGAATTAACTTTCTATAAAAGCTGGTTATTTTTAAGAACAAATGTTAGTTGTTATACGTGTTTTGAATGTATACTGAACTTTATCTTCTTGAGCTTAAACTAGGCAGGATTTTGCCTCAAATTTCAAATTTCTAAAACAATCTTAAGAAAAAGGTATTTTCTGGACTACTGTTCCAAAACGGAAATTTATGTCTGAATTTATACCTGAAATCTGTTTTCGTAATATATTGTTAAAATTGTTTGGACACTTTTCAAAGTGAATGCATACGCACCTACTAGCACTAGCTGACAGGAAAATGTTGTTGGAAGTAATAATCTTCATAGCAATCCTAACGCAAATACAGTTTGGTCAGCTAAAAGGTTTAAATCCAAAAGAAATCAAACAATTAACCAGAATAACCTCGAAAGACAAACAACAAAGTGTTTTAATTCAACTCTGAATGTCAAATTCACTGTGCTGAAATAGAGGTTCATGTCTGATTTTCGAAACTACAAAACACCTTTTGTTTATTACATTACGCTTATTTTGTCTGCTACATTCAATTTACATTTCAATGTCTACATAATACATTTTGAATGTCTACAAATTCAATTCTTCAGACGTATGTATTCTTTTGCAGCATTTATGCTTTTTAACCAATAAAAACCATATCATTTTAAATTTGAATATTATATCTTTGTAAAACTATGAAGAAATTCGTGTGAAGTTTCACCGCTGTACATATGTGAATCACATGATGCCCAACAACTCGCTGTAAATCGAAGAAAGATGAAGAATTCCGCGATTGATTCCTTCGTTGTGAATCTGAAAAACACATCTACGGCTTTTAGGCCCCGCTATTGATTGTTATGCAGGGGACAACCACATGGAAGACGACTAAGTCTCCGATACTGCGGGAAAAAAAAATTCGCTGCGCAAGACGCTGCCTGCACCTCAACTCTTCACTGCAGAATAAACTTAAGGAGAGGAGGTGTTCCACGCTAATGTCTCTTCGAATTGGAAGATAAACTCTTGCCACAGTGGTTTACTGAAAAGAAAAAAAAATCTGCGAAAAAAAGATGTCGTTCTATTCTAAAGCAGAGGATCTATGCCTTCAAGAAGAGGTCTGTTGTTTTACAACTCGAAATGTTCTTTTAAAGAGAAGGACGTCGACTGCAGCCACAGAACTTCAAAGAGTCATTATCACACAAAAGGCGACAGCTGAGAATTGGTAAGAAAGGGTCGTTTGGAAGGCAGGTGGTTTCGTTTCGAAATCGGGCGAACATGGCTTTAGAATGCCAGGCTGTTGTATTCGCATTAGTATCGTTCCAGCAATGCCAGAAAGGAAAAAGAGAGAGCTGTCGCAGAAATGGCGTAATATCAGCTTAGTAAATGGTAATACAAATGTTCAAATGGCTTGTCTCATTCAGAGTTAGTTAAAGGTATTCGATATACACCGTGGTCACAAAAGTCTTTAAACGGCATTTATTGTCTCAAATTCTGATCGTAGGTATATTCTTTTGCTTGTTTTTGTGGTTGTTGGATTTCATTTATGGAAGCTGATTTCTTTCATCCTGAGGAAAAGGGACCTGTACTTGTTTGTCCTAGAAATTAATAGTCTTGACTAAAATTTACGCCAAACATAAGGTAGTTGCTTCGCTGAATTTTATGTTTTGACCTGTTTCTCTTCTCTCTTAGATTCTTACTTAAAACAGTAATTTGTATAAAGTATTTATTTCTGCCACTTCTTCGCATGCTTTCGTGGTGTAGTGGTCAGCACTCTCGACACGTAACCGAGAGGTGCGTGGTTCGATTCCCGGCCAAGGCGTTGCTCATTGTTCATGTCTCCTGCTTCGAAATAACCTAATGACTCTACACTGGCGCCCAAACTAAAATGGTGGTGGATGATGATTCCCACCACCGGGATTTGCCGATTGTGTCCCCTGATCGCCAGTGGCCCTTTAAAAGGGGGAGTATGCAAGGTATTTCTCCCACCTTCTTTGCATGCCTTCGTGGTGTAGTGGTCAGCACACTCGACGCGTAACCGAGAGGTCTGTGGTTCAATTTCCGGCGAAGGCGTTGCTCATTTTTCATGTTTCCTGCTTCGAAATAACCTTATGACTCTACACTTGTATTCTAGAAAATGCTACCTAAATTTATGTTTCTTTCATTTTCGTTCTCTTCTTATTAATTCTAATATTATTATTCTTATTATGACTCTTCTTATTAATTTAAAATCGACTTACAGAATTATTCATATATTATTCCTTTTTTAACCCTTCGGCGGTTGCCAGATAAAGTAATTTTTTTCCAAATACGCGCGATGTCTGTCTGTCGTAAATAAGTAATCTGAGCTGTGTTCATTTGCTCCCATTGCGCTACGCAACAGTAATGTTAAAAGGCATTTCTCCCGCCTTCTTCATACGCCTTCGTGGTATAGTGGTCAGCACGCTTTACGCGTAACCGAGAGGTCTGTGGTTCGATTCTCGGCGAAGGCGTCGTTCATTTTTCATGTCTTCGGCTTCCGAAACCTGTTTCTACAATGTCAGCTGAAGTCGTAGATGATGATCAAAAGATTAAAGAATTTGTTTTGATGTGATGTGTAGTTACGGTGGAATGTGAATACTTTATATTCGTCTCACCACTTATTGCATTCATAAAACTTTCCTTTTTGATGAACTATTTGCTTTTCATCTTGAGAATCCAGCTCTTAAGGAAAAGACATCACTGTTATACGAAAGCTTTTTATTAATTCAACGTGAACGAAAAACTTCATCTTACCAATAAGAAAGTTTTAAATTGTATACTCTAAAAACAAATTTTATAACTCTTTATGTCGCACCTAAAAGTGCGTTAAACTTCTTCTACTTAAATTACATAAATTAAACTGAGTACGAATATAATGTTTTTTAAATTTAATTAACAATACAGATAAAGGAGACTGTGTTAATAATAAAGGAAATCTTTAGTACTCTATAAATCATAGCTAAAATTCCAACCGAATCTGTCTTCTCTTTTGGTTAGAACGTTCACATAAGATGAATCCTCATGGATACCACTCTATAAAATGACTAATAGTTCTAAAAATATCATAATTGTTGTTTATAACGATATCAATAGAATTTATAACGATCATTAATATCGCTGTTTGTAATGATATTGGGTGTAATCGATGGGAGTTATTGTATTAAATAATAAAATGGAATAATTATATACGTAACTCGCTTAGAGGTTTAAAAGTTCAAAATAGCAGTCAAAGAAATGTGGTACCTAAAAAGATAGAATCTCGTATTTTAAAATAAAGATTGTATAATTTTCATTTCACGATACTAATAAATTTCATTATTATGGAAAAAATAATTTATTCTGCTTGAGTTTTGGTGCAAGGCTCTTCTGGTAAATATTTTGTTGACATATTTTTCGATATTCTAAGTGGGCGATAATAAATGCAAAGAAACAAAAATCTTTCTTTTGTAAAATTTTATCCCGAACACGTATTTTTTCTGTTGACTGTACAGTTTTTAATATGCTGGAAGGCCAGTTTACAAACCAGTACTATCCTGGTTAACTCTGAGCTAAGAGCACGTAAGCGAACGAATTTTGCCTTATTTTACGAACCAACTACGAAACGAATACGAAATTCGAAAGGCGAAGACAACAATTAACGATTCTGATACGAATGCTACTTTTCTTTCGACGAGTTTACACATCGGTGGTTAATTGATCCTGTTTGGTACACAAAATTGATGACGACATTTGTGGTTTATATTTTAGTAAAAAATACCAACAAGATACGCTGTAATATAGCAGCATCGCAACGGCGAACGAATAATTACATAATGTAAACAATATTATTTTGGCGTAACAGCGCCCTCTATACTATAAAAGTTGCAACACCTTACATTCCTCGAACACCTTATATAGTCTCGTTTGCTTTAACATAAACTCACGAGCTGTAAAAAGACTGTAGAGGAGTTATCCTCTTGTTTTTAACAAAGCCAGAAGAAGGGTGTAAATAGAACTTTTATTTGACCATAAAGAAGTAATAATAACTGAACTTGGGTTTGCACAAGCCACTTTTTCTGGCTTAACTTAAACAAATAATGTTTAACTAAAATCAAATGTAGTTAATTAGCCTAACGGTTCACAGGATAAAGTAAACGCGCAGGAAAGCTCTGGCTTGTAGAAGCCGGAGAGAGAAGCCTGATAGCTATAGACACTCAACGCCACAGAATCAAATCGTCACGGTAATGACGTGGTGTCGTGAAATAATAAACAGAACCCCTTTCCCATTATCCTTCGAAAAAATTATTTTGCAAGCATTCCTCTTCGTCTTAGGCTAAGATTTTAAATATGCTAGAACCATATTTAAATTATGATTTTTAAAATCATCTAAGTTTCATGTTAATATCCTACATAACTCGGAATGAGATTTCATTTCCATTTTCTATATGTAACTGAATCATTAATATAATTTAACAGTTGCATAATATATCAAATTAGTGCTAATTATATATGTAGTATAGTAATTAATTACAAGTAATTACACAATATAGTAAATAATTAGCCGCCCAGACGGGAAAGCAGAGCTGATTAGCAATGCTGACTGATGTGTTAGAACCCCGGAGAAGGCATGGATATTTGTAAATGTATAGTGTCTGTGCGACATAGGGACACTCAAAGTATGCGGCGAGCTGAAAGTCCTCTAGATAAGTTGGTGATAAGGGAAGAGGGCTTGGACGTGGCCTTCGAGAACATGGCCTTACTTAGAAAACCCGAGGACGGTACTGAGCATCGGTACTGAGTCGAACCGTTATCTGTATAGTGCTTAAGACTGTGGCTAACGACAGACGCAATCTTGTACTACTTGCCAAACTAATAATTTGTGAGCTTGTTCTGATTACATCATAGAAGTGAGATAAGTAACCACAACAACAGTAATTAACTAATTAGAAAATCCCCACTCTGTTTATCTGCTTTTTAAAAATATTTTCGATTAAAATCTTAAAAGATTATAAAGCCTTTAGAAAAAGAATTTTTACGCGAGAACTGCTGTTGCTTTTCTTTTATTCTGTGATTACCCATGGCGGTGCGAGTAAAACGGTCACTGACCCACAGATGGTAGTAACTCTCAAAATGAAACTGCTCTTAAATGCTTTTCATTTTCTCGAACTACAAAATAACTCCATTTTTGTAAAAATCTTCCTTTTAATCGCGTTTGTTCAATGGTTTAAATGACAAGAACATAGCATTTGGTTACATCTCTTAGAAAATGCATCTTTTCATGCATATGAAGTTTATTTTCTGTTGTTAAAATTTATCATTCGTTGCTTAGCAACACTATGCTGTATCATGTTTTAATTTCACTACGTAACAAGAATGTAACTTTGGTTACATCTTACAGAAAAATGAAGCTTTCCATATACGCTCCAAATGGCTTCCAATAGTTTAAAAAAATACGGAAAAGGAAAGCTTTGATTAACAATAACAGATAGGCTACGGTGGTATCAAATGTGTTTATGCGTGAAAAGAATTACCATTATATACAAAAATTAAAAAAAAAATTTGTCAGGAGACATGACAAAAATTTTTTTTAAAGACATTTTTTATTATGTCTTTAAAAAAATCATTTTTTTTTCATTTGATCATCATTTTTTTTAAATCATCATTTTTTTTAAAGACATTTTTTATTATTTTTAGAGACATTTTTTATTATGACGTCACATTTGGGCCACTAACAAATTAGTGTTTAAAGCTAAAAACAAATAAGCAAAGCTTATACTAATAAAGTACGTGACCACTCCGTACCTTCACCAAACTGCACAGCAACTGCCCACACCTTCTATGAAGTCATTAACTATCGTAAATTGCCAATTCTCCTTTAGGACAGTTTTCGACTGTCTGAGACCGGCTGGAGAAGCTAATCGTAAAAGAACAGCACGCCCAAGAGTATCCCAAAGATTTTCAACGCGATTAAGGTCAGAGGAATATGGTGACTACTCCATACGAGAAATGCCATCAATCTTCAGGTACACATTAAACGATGTCAGGTCTTTGGAGACGGCTATGTCAACATTAATCATATTTAAGGATCAAATCATGACCAGCTGTTGCAGCGTAAAGTTTCAGAACGAGGTGTAAGACTTCATCAGAACCGTCTTTGAAGATATGCAGCTGAGTACGATATAGCTTCGAAACTCCAGCCCACTCTATGATGCTGCCACCTCCGAATGTATGATGCTCTGGTCCTGATTTCGTGTGCATCGTTCTGTCCAGATCGGTGCATCTGATTTCATGGCCAATTGGGACTCGTCCATGAAAAAGACGTTGCGCCGATCTAAGATAGTCCAACTAAGATGTCGACGATAACCATTTAATGTTGTCCCTCTGGATTGGACGGTTAGTAGGACATAAGCATTCGGTACTAGGATGCACACCTTCTTCATGTGAAAACTTCAGGGCATAGTACTGGCAGATATTGTTTTACTAAAGTGACGCTGCGATCATAGATGTATTTGTGGAAGTCGCAGGTGGATTCTGCTTGGCTGCTATAGCAACGTACAGATCATCAGAAAGGAGTGGTAACTTTTGTCGATCGAGCCCAGGTCGCCTAAGAATTGTTTGACTTCTTTGGAATTGTTCCACATTCGAGAAATTGCTCAGTTATTAACTCGTAATAGAAAAGAGCAACATGTTGACTGCTTACGTTCCTTCAATGCGTCACACAATAAGCCAACGCGTCCTATATGCTATCCGTCTGTGTTTAGCCACAGAAATACGAATATCACCAAAATTATCCAACAAAAGCTGCACACACTTCATTGAGCATTTAAACGAACCTCTTCAAGCCTTTAGTATGCTGGCATCTTCAACGACTGCCTTATAACATATTTTCTCTCTCCTTTCTGCTGCCTTCGTGGTGTCACGGCAGCACACTCGGGGCGTATCTAGAGGTTCAGATTCTAGTCCTAACATGGGCATTTAACATTTTTCACATCTCCCGCTTAATGATCTAATGACTCTACAGCCTCATTAGCATATGTTAAGAAAATCAATCTTGATTGGTTGTAACACAATATATTTACACTCTGTTGTTTGCATCCGCAGCGATTTTTAACCATTCAAATTCGACTACGCTTTCGAACATTGCTAATCTTCTTTGCGTGTTTAACTTTTGAAAGACAGTATATTGTGAACCTATTTTTTTCAATATTAAAATTTATAATTTTATTTTGGCAACACCAAGCTGTATCATGTTTTGTTTCCGTACGAAAATGTACGCAAAATTGGCGAAACGATTAATTCGTAATGGTAAATAATTCTGACAAACAATTGAGAATAGGATAATGGTGAACAGGAATTTCATCAAGAAATGAAAAGCATGAATTAACTGAACAGTTCCACGTAACCACAATTCTAATTAAAGAATTTGTACGGTTATTTGTATCTGAATTAACCAGTCACTTATAATTTCAGCATTTACTATAACTTCTCCTTTCCGTTTCCACACCAGAATGCAAAATAGTTAGATATTATTTAAAGACGTTTCCGGCTTGTAAGACAGAGCATGTTTCTACCTTTTGCGGGTACGTGATTTTAGTTCCTGCCAGCTCAGCTAAGTTTGTAATTATTTGGCTTTCCGTTATTGCTGCCGACATTCAAATCTGTTACGCTGGTGGAGTTTTTGAGGCAGCTGAGATTGAAATTTATTTGCGTAAGCTTTCATTATTAGCCGACGTTTTAAATCGAAATTTTCTTTGCCTTTAGCTGCATCACCACCGAGTTGTGATTGATTTGTTAGCACAAGAATATGCATTGATGTTCTAATTTCTATTCTGTTTAATAAATAAGGTTGTCAAAACTTTTTTATGGCTTGTAGTTATTTCTGACAGAGCAATAATTTGCTTTACATGGAACAGAATTAATAGTTCCTGATCAAGTAAAACCCTATAAACGGCGCCCCAACTGAAAAGATGGTGGACAATAATTCGTCAACACCAGGAGTCTGTGACTGGGTTAATTCAACCCCAATCGCCCTTTAAAAGGGGAAGTACGTAAGATTCTTTCTGCTTCCTTTCAGCATGCCTTCGCGATGTAATTAGAAGCACATTTGACACGTATTCCCTTTGGGCATTTCCGTGCAAATTGCCCCTTTGGTTTAAAACGTTTTCTTAGATACTTTTGTCTATATTTAATATCTAAAACAGCTAATACTAACCACGCGATGGCACTGTCTATGATTTAATTCTTTATTTTAGTGTAATGCTCTCATTTCTACAGAGGGAATGCAGATGCAGTTGGAAACTTTCTGCATTTTATTCTTTTTCTTTGTATTTTTTTTTGCATCAAATTATTATCCATCCTCTCCTTAACTCTAATTATATATTCCCCTTTTCCTGCTCATTTTATTTTATTTTATGTTTGGTTTTTGCTTTCTAACCCTAATTTTCCCTAATCCGTTTTAGGAAATCTCCACCCAAAGCCTTATAATTAAAGACCCCGAAGGAGTACAGGTTACTAGTTTCTTCATTTGATGGGCTTGATTTGGATTTTCATTCTCAGTACTCATTATAATAATGATTTATTTATTCTCCCCTCACACAAAATTTCTCGAAATGCGATAAAGCATTTATTGGACATTTTTGTTCAATTAAGTTAATTGAAGTAAATACCTTAAAGTTCGCCAAATTACAGCACAATAAGAAAATGTCTTGTCATGATGCAATTATTAACAGCACATATATTAAAAAGACAATTTTCATTATTTGTTTTTTGGATGCATGGACGTTGTGACAGAGGTTTTTTACGGATCAATAAGGGAATTTATTAATTAAGGAACATAAAGATGTTGAAGAATAAAAGATATTTGTTTCCGTGAATAAAAAAACCAAATTAAGGGATAATACATGACTTGTTTACTAAAATATGCTTTTTTTGTTTCACTTCTGAATCTGCTTTATCCATAACATTGTGATGTCCTTCCCGCTGTATTTTCTTGCGGAAAGAATCATGACAGAAATGACATCCCCGTGTTAATGTGCTAGGTTCCAAATAATCTAATAACATTACATTGGAAGGACAAACAGATAATGAAAGAAAGACATGTTTATTCAAAAGATAATATCTGTCTTATAAAACGACAATGTATCTAATTCATAAATGCTGATGAATGTTGTGAAAAGGTTACTCATAAAAGTGAAGATTATTGCTCTGTTACCTAGTGCAGATAATTGTAAAGTTTAGTTTTTGTTTTAAATGTGATGGCTTAAAATGTTTGCTTCAGTTATTTTAAAACTATTACTATTATCTGCTCTTAAATAACTACAATTAATAAAGTAAATTGATTTAAAAAAATGGAGAAGAAAGAAAAAGGTTTCTCATTTCCAACTACAATTCTTTACAAGTAGGTTATTTGAATAAAAATATTATTATATTTTTAAGTAATATTTAATCAATATGTGTTTAAAGAGCGATATATTAAACATACTAACTACACAAGGAGGATATCTGGCAACAATGTAGAGCAGACCAAAATAAGCAGATTTTGTAGTGGAACGTGTTGTAGGAAGGGCGTGTGTAAATGCTAGTATATGAGTGAGGTATGAACAGATAAAAGGTTAAAGGAAGACCGATACCTGCGCATACCTATAGGTATAAAATAAAAAAGAAAGAAATAATAGCCATTTGTGTGTAAACGAGAGAGAAAATGTGTTAAGAGCAAGCAGGATTCTGCTGGTGAGCCTTAAAGCACCATTTTAACACCGACTGCTATCTGCCTACACATATATCGATAAATATATAGATATAATATTGCTTTTCAAAAAGGTCCAGGAAATTTAAAAGACTTAAGGATAAAATATGCAGTAAAAATAAATTAAGTTAACTGCAATCAGGAAACTTCAGATTGCACCTCAAAGAGTTTATCATTAAAGTTTAAAAATTTAAAAGAAATATTCAAAAAGTGAAACAATATAAAAATCATAAAATTGAATGGAAATTGTAATCTGATATCGCTTTGAAGTTTTTAATTTAACACCTGAAAAAATTTAAGTAGATATGATTTATAATTTAAAATATGTTATCAAAGATGGAAAAATATGACTTTATTTATCCATAATTTTGTTCTTCCTTTTAATACATGCTGCGGATAATTTGTAAATAGGTGTGGTAGTTTAAGAATTATTTTTCCGGAAATTGATGGTATAGAATATAAAATCCTGTATTCAAAATTTCAAAGCCAAACGGCAGAAGATAATTCTAGGATATTATTTCACTGTATATTAATGCTACGTGTTTATTATTAGAATATTAATTATTATTAATATTAGAATTAATATTAGAAATTAATATTAGAATTAGTAAGTTGTGTTAATATTTTTATTCACATATTTCTGGCTCAGACATAATGGAAAAACCTGGAAGTCACTATTATTACATACAGAATAAAACATTTAAATTTTGTAGTTTCAAGCGTATCTTATTAAGACATACTGAAAATAGGCATTTAAACAATTTCCATCTGAAAATAGGCATGAAATACTAGCATAAATATTCATTATTAAAGCTGTTTTAAAACCTTCTTGAATATGTAACACAGTAAATAACCAATTATTTCTAAAACGTTTTTTTAAATTTGCTTAATTATTCATAATATTGCTAGCATGCAAAAATTCAAATACCCAGAAATAATGCACTGAATTAAAAACTGTCGAAAAAGCAATATGTATTACGATTTCAAATTTTAATGCTATGAAGAGAATCGGATTTGGATAGGTTTTTAGAATAAAACAGCAGCTAGAAAATAAAACGGAATTGTTTTAGAATCGTTCAGAATGATACATTAACACAAGGTGAAAAAGAAAAAAAATTCTATGAATTAAGTACAAATGCATTATTTATCGCAAATTACTACTCAATATATTATTCAGCGGGCGATTGTGAAGTACCTAATTGCTGGATACGAATGCCTTTGAATTATTGATGCAGCATTCGCTTTAACGAGTTTGATTACACGCATAAATATTTCAAGATTTTATCTAACACATTCACTTCCATAAAAGATCTTAGCTGTTTAATTTATTTTTGTTCTGCCAGACATGAGCAGATTTTTAGTCGTTTAGTAAAGGATCCGGTTCTTTGTTGGATATTTCTTTGTTAAGAATATGGTTGTTTCGTTGTCTACCTAAAAGCAAAAGGTGGTGATGCGTTGGAAATCAAATTCGGTTTCACAGTAAAATTTAGCAACTTGCTCGGTATTTAAAAATAGAAAACAAATTACATTTATTTAGCAAGAATATTTAAAATATATTTTATTTTAAACACTATATATTTGCACAACATATTGTTACGTATGACTTGATGAACGACACTTGATGAAGTATTGAAACAGAATTTATTAACCAGTATTATTGAAGACAGCTCCACAACCATGTTTACAGTCGTCGAAGAACTACTATAAACCCACTGAAACAATCCTTCAGGCTAAAACGGTGCACACAGCTTCACGGCTAAGCACCAGAGTATAGCTCCCGATTGTACTCGGACGTTCTCGGAAATCTACACACTTTCGAGACTCTCCATGCTACAACTCGCAATGCACTGGACGATACACAAGAGTACAGATCCCGACTCGATCCAGTCGTTCTCGGAGCTCAACACACCCTACGATAAAACTCGACGATGCAGTAGCTCGCGATACACAAAGAGACTCTCTGGATGCACTCGACTACCAACTCGGCACTAGACTACGAGACACTCGCTCACAGACTGGCACTGACTCGTCTAGGCACTGAGTCTCCGCGTACCAGGAAGTTTTATATAGCTTTTGGCTTGCGTTCGAGAACATTCTGGGCCAAACCGGTAAGAATTCGTTTCAGAACGTTCTCCATCAGTCTATGGCATATAGCGAATTCTGTAGCCAAATCGGAGATTTCTCGCCAAATATGGCAGCCTTACCTACCCTTGTCTTTTTCTGGCAAACCTAAGCCTGCTTTGCGGGGAAGCTATCTTATCGCGGCTGGACATTTCGTAACAATACATAAGGAACTGCAGCAGTTTCTTCGCGTGTATATTTCAGATTTAAAACGCTTATATTACTTGATGGTTAATTCACGTATTTTAAATATAGTTAAATACAGAATTCAAAATGACTACTTGATATTTATTTATGCAGTGTATTATTCAGCGATATTCTATAGAATAAATTTTTGGTGATAGATGTATGTTGTTGTTGTTGCTGCTTGTAATCCCCGAAGTGATTCAACATTTAGACCATTTCCATGAGTCCGAACACCTCTAAAAAGTCTAAAAACAGAAGAAGTGTCGAAAGAGCCTCGTCCAATGTAAAATCAACAAAAAATAAAGTATGATTAGGTGATGCGTGAGCAGCATTACACTTGGTGCAGTTCTTAAAAACCTTCTGCGCTTGTTCATAGGACAAACTTCTCAAGTGTTCACTGGCAGAATGTGATATGCAAATCTGCTGACTTCTATGGTCTGCAAAATGTAAGGCGCCACCAGGGCTAACTCTCGAGTACCAGTCATGTACTAGAAGGACACTCCAGAGATCCTTAAGTCATTTCTTAGACTCGAAGAACGCTTCACTATGGGTTTTGTTGTTTGATGTATAATGCAAAGAAGTTCATTGATAAAAGATTACGTGCAACTTAGATATGCAATATACGGATCTGCTTCATAAATGCAATAATTTTGTTCTGATAATAACAAAAGTTTACTTGAACTGCACTTGTTCCAAATGTATTCTATCTACATAAAAAGTTATATTTAATGAATACAGCAATCGATTTGGTTAATATAATCATCGAATAAACAATGTACAAAATTAGTAATTAACAAAAGGCAAAATTAAATTAATTATTAATGCTTATCTAATCTGTGATCAGTCTGTTTGTAAAACAGAGGTACTGGAACAGCGGTATGCACCAAAGTGGTAAGGTTTTCGTGTTAGTTACATTTGTTGCGAGATGGAAGTGTTTGGGGGTATGAACCGAAATATCATTTGAATAATGTTTTTCATGAAGAGCTAATGATGTTTTGAAGCAAGGTAGACAAATAAATGGAAAGACGTCTGAACGTTTCAAGAAATCTCTGCCTGTGCCTTCTGTAAATAATTCAGAGATACTGAAGCAGTTTTCAAAAACTAGAAATGTCGTAGGGAAAAGAAAACTGGTTTTCAAGAACGATTTTTGCCCACTACAGTACTTCGCAAGAGGGATTTGTTTGCTAAGCAGCTGAGTTTAAAGTTAGCAGTTTAGCGTCACCTGTGAATATCAAACTGAAAACCAAACGCCAAAAAACGTCTTGGGCCAGAAAGCCAACAATTTGCGTTTCACTGAATTTACAACAAAAGTGCCTAAACTGTCGCAGAAATCATCAGACTTAGAATCTACAGCAATCTTCCTGTCTTTAGTTCAGGTTCAGAAGCCAAATTCAGATTGGACATTTGTTCTCATTCCTAAAATATGCTGTCATACGTAACAGCTTAAGGAATAAAATTGCGAAGGTTATTGATTTTCTAACTGCCAGAAGTCAAGAGCTATACAGCTTCAATCAGCCGCAAAAAAGTGCTTCAGCAACAGAGAAACAAAGCAGTTAAATACAGAGACAAAATTTGCGTGTGCAACTCTACAGGAAAGCAATAAACTCCGCTAAGGACATGAAGCAGGACGTCGAACACTCACAAATAATGCAAAGTGTGGTGAACATGCAATCACTGAGTATACAGTTAATTGCTCCGTCAGCCCAAGCAGGTTAACACATTACTTAAGCAATAGCGTAATGTGTAGTCTCTTCAAACGGGGTGGAGATCTTCGATTGGGGCAAAGAAACTTCCCCTCTTGTGCCTGTTCCTTCCCTGCCTTTCCCGCTCACCTACTGGTCTGCATAGGCGTCTCCCTGAGACAGCTGTCGGCTGAGCAGGATGACATCAGTGATTTACTTGTGCCGCAGGGCCTCTTGGACTTGGTGTAGGCTTTCCTGCCCCAAGGAGATTATCAACAATACCAGCAATGCAGCGTAATGTGTTCTTGTTATAGCCATTGCGTGTATCCAATGTTTATAACAAAATCAGGCAGCGGTATACATGCCCCACCTGCCCAAGTCCGAACACAGAACTGGACAACTGTTGACCAGCGATGGCAGAGCTTGTGATATCCGTTGCACCAGACACCAAAGTATCTCGGCACGAGAATAGCACTGTCAGCCTCAGGAAGGCGATGTTATTCTGAATAGCTACAGTACACAAAACCAGAAAGGAGCCTAGCTTATTCAGCGCTTACCCCCTACTTTACATACTTACTCAGGGTAAATACTAGGTGATATATGCACTTATACCTAACATAACTTATGTCCCGATTGCATTTGAAGGGAAACAGGAAAACATTACTCAATTTGATGGTTTCGGTTACGTCATCGCATCAAGAGGTATAATTTAAAATCAATGCTGGTATCCACAACAAGTATGCGACGAAGGATATGTGTTCGCACAGAGATTAGGAGAGAAGGTCTTACTATCCCACATAAAATGGTTTAAGAGGTCATATTATAGGGCCGTTGAGTGAATACAATGTGCAACTAAATTTCCTGATCTGAATCTCAGAGAAGGCATGTAACATTTTCGAAGAAGCTGTTGCACAGTAAAATACTTTACCAGAGATTTTAGTGCTTTGAAGATATGCAAATTTTGGTTAAGCGTGTTATTAAGAGTACGAAATACATTGTGACACACATGTTTGAGTCACACGAAATCCATTTCCCTATTATTTTCAAAACTCCGTATTTTCTACATGGTATTCATGTCTTTTTCTCTGAATTTCGTCATCATGTATTATTTCAATTTTATTTGTTTTATTCCTTTGAAGGACAAAACGCCTAAGACAGCTTTTTATTCAAACGACTACAACCGCCCGAAACGGGCGAGATCACGATGTTGTTTTCCTTCCTTCCCCTAACGCATGCAGTAGCAGCTGCAGTTTCCTCAAATGTACTGCCTCAGTTTATTGCACACAACTTGTCTTAAAAAGGCTAATGGAAGCTTCTGTGTTAGGAAGTAGAAGGAATGTCATTTGAAATCTTCAAACCTCTTTGTGTATTAATGGACGGGGAGCGGAATAAACGGACGAGAAGGGTAATGGACGGGCGTTTCAGTATTTCAAGCATACAGGTTAGTGAAGGTTTTCTAAGGGTGGTAGCATAACTCTGAATTGTACACACTTGTTTTCACTTATGGTTTTCAATTCCTGATTGTTTTGTGCTTATGTATATGATGCCAAATAAATTTACTTGACTTTATTCAAAAATGTTTTAAGAAATCTGGTGCGTTTATTCATAGAAATCTAATTGAGCAGCAGTGTAGACAGTAATGGAATTGAAAACGCAAAATCATACTCATATTCCCATTGTGACTGAATTTAGCAGGTAACTTATAAATAAGCTTATTTTAATAAACGTATTAATTTATATTTGTTAACACTGCGGAAAGATTATTTTATTTGTTATTCAAATCAAAGCATATGAAACTAGCAGTATTCCTTCTGCTAAATTGAAATAAGTAACTGAAAGTTTCTTATCGCATAAGTAATCTTTGTGACTAAACATTTATATGAATATACATACATACAGTTTTATAACCACTAAATAAGTAAATCATAAAAAATTTCGAGGTATTCAACATTTTGCTGTGCTTAAACAAGTTATTAGCTGACTTATATGTAAAGCTACGATCTATTATCACAATATCCAATATTTTTTAATAAAAATTTTTATAAAGCTCAATTTGTTGCTAATCAAATTCCCAAAACTATCATCTGTTGCCGATTATTTTAAAAGAATTTAATGTTTAGGTAATTATTTTTAAACTACGTATTGTGCGTAGGCAGCAATAACAAAAATGCTTTCACCGGCGAGCACGCTCCCTCTGATGCATTCCAAAATACACTCACGTTTGTGAAAATTGCAACACCATAAAGGACTTACGCGAGTGAGCTGAAATTTTCAGGAAATGCAAAGTAGCGCATGATATGCAAATGATTAGAATTGCAAATCCGTAGCGCATGCGTATGCTGAGCAGCGCCCTCTGAACGGCTGATGGATCCGAATAAATAGACGGCTGTAGCGAGGCGTGTATGGTTATCGGTGGTTATCTGCTAGTGGTAAACGTTAACTCAATCTGTACTTATGCCTCGTCGACGAAAGAGAGCGAGATTTGAACAACTTACAGAGTTTGAACGAGGGAGAATCATCGGCCTTCGTGAAGCTGGATTGTCGTATCGTGCAGTAGCCTCTCGTGTGCAGCGTAACAGCAGCACAGTGATGCGCGTTTGGAAGCAGTGGACGGACGAGTGTCGGACAACTCGGAAATCCGGGAGTGGACCCCGAAATGTGACGTCAGCTCGCGATGATAGACACCTGGTCCGCATGGCGCGGACGGACCGTACAGCTTCCTCTAGACAATTGGCAGCACTGTGGTCAATAGCTACAGGTGTTTCATTGTGTGCTTCATCAATTCGTAGACGTCTGCTGCAGTGTGGACTGCGCGCACGGACTCCTTTATACAGGATCCCCCTAACGCACGACCATCGCCGCCTGCGGCTACAATGGGCCAATCAGCATAGAGACTGGCGTGCTGATTGGCAGCATGTCGTGTTTTCTGACGAATCCCGCTTTAATTTGTGGTACCATGATGGCCGCATTCGTGTCAGACGCTATGCCGGTGAACGCCACCTTCCGGAGTGCATTATCGAACGCCACAGTGGACGAACACCCGGAGTTATGGTCTGGGGCGCCATAGCATATCATAGACGATCTCAATTGCTACGAATTGTGGGCAATCTGAACAGCAACCGGTATATCCGTGAAGTTCTACAGCCCGAAGCTGTTCCCTTCCTTCAAAGCTTGCCAGGCGCTGTATTTCAACAGGACAATGCCCGCCCTCATACTGCTCGGATTGTTAAATCCTTCTTTGCAGCGCAGCAGGTACAGCTTCTTCCTTGGCCTGCGTGTTCCCCGGATATGTCGCCAATTGAACATGTGTGGGATGTCATTGGTCGGCGTCTTGCTCGTGATCCTCGTCCTGTTGCGTCTGCAGACGAACTTTGGGTACGCGTACAAACGATATGGAATGCTCTTCCTCAGTCAGACATTCAAACTTTGTTTGACTCCATGCCACGTCGTGTAGCAGCACTTATTGCGGCGCGTGGTGGCCACACAAAATACTGATTCTGATCTCTTGTTCTTGTTTGTTTGCTTTGAACATTTAATCATTTATTTGTACCACTACCACTCAACTGTGTATTAAATTGCATTCAATTATGACGATTCCTTCTTGGTGTTTCAATTTTCACAAACGTGAGTGTATATGCGGGGCTGTAAATGGGAACTATTTATTGACTTAGATTTTAGTTATGCAAAATATCCATTCTAAATAAACATATTTTTTAAGGAGCATATATTTTAGGGGTTTTCATTTTGCATTTTTGTTTGAAGATAAAAGTATTTCCATGGATCAAACGTAGAAATAATGGAAAGAAGAATAATATAGCTGAAGCATTTTATTTTCGTGGCGTATGGATGACTGGACAATATTTTGGTGTTGTCATGAAGTCACTTTTCTCCATAAACTGAAGTGTAGGCAGTTCTTTGTTTACGAATCTGTCTGGGGCAGACAACTGGTTCGTAAAATGAAAGTCAATGTTTTTCATTGCTTATGTGTTTTCACTAAGATAAACCGAGACAGCTTTGTATTTGTAGTCTCCAGCTTCGTCATTCCTATGGGAGAATAAGTCGACATTTAAAGGGTTTCTGACCAGCCTTTTTCAGAAGTTAGATTTGTGTGATTTATTTAACAACTTTTCCTCTTCTTTCAAGTTAAACATCTTTGTAATAATTATTAGTAAACATTAAGTAATATCTGAAAATTTTCAGCTTCATTATATACCAGTTGCTTTAATATTGCTGTTAAACGGGAATGATATTTAAATTAACTGCAAAGGTAAGCTGCAGTCCCTTCATATTACATTTGTATAACGTTTGGTGTTGTATATGTTTCAGTTTTGTACGTGCACTCTACACACAAAAAAAAACAAACAAAGAAAAATGGGACAGTTCTGTATCTTCTCTTCAACAGGGCCGATTGATGAAATTTAACCTGCGTTTTTTATGTCTCGAAAGAGCGACTTAGGATATATATTAGATTTGCATACAGCTCTGCTCTAACAAACGTAACAAGATGGAACAACTGGACTTTTTCTGAAATGTTATACCGATCTTTTTTGCATATTTTGATTCTACGTCTCAAGTTATACCAAAGTGCCCAGCACTTTGGTATAACTTGGTATAACTTGTAAAAGTTGCACGTGTAGTTTTTTAAAAATTAATTCTCAAAATGTTAGTTTCTCAGTGTTAATTGAATTTGGCATATATTTATTAATATCTTTTTTTTTAATTTAAATTACTTGATTCCTTCTTTCACAGTTCGATATTTAGGTTCAATATCAGATATTTTCTGATTTATTTTTAAAATTTGTATCTTTTAGTGTTTTTTATAGATTTTTAAAAAAGAATTTGAATAAATAAGTAACATATAAAATATATAGCATCACCTCGAAAGAGATGTATTTCTAAGCATACCTGCAAAAAATTAGAGATTTTATTCAAAATTTCCAAAAATATACGTGAATTCATATATCGGCGTATTTTGAAATTTGGCATATTTGTTATGAGCGATAATAACGCTAATGTGGTTTACGGACGTAAGTATTTGAAAAAAGTATTTGAAAGAATGAACGATGCATCTTTTTTTCGGCTCATACACAGCTCAAGAAAAGCAAAAATAGGTGACCATAAGTTAAGAATTTCGCTAAGTGAATTATTCTCGAGGCAACCAAAAAAAAGTGTTCCAAGATAAATTTTTTGACAAATTTCTCAACAAATTTTAAAAAAATTTAATACATAGGTGTAATTTGACTTGTAAAATCAAAATACGGAAAACATTGGTATATCCTTTCAGAAAACGTACGATAAATATATATACGTGATTCCTAAAATATACGTGAATCTATACATTGGCGCGTTTTGAAATTTGGCATATTTGTTGTAAGCGATAATAACGCCAAATGTGGTTTAAGCACTTCGTTAAAATTATTTGAAACTATGAATGTAGAATTTTTTTTCGCTCGCCTACAGCGAAAAAAAGGAAAGGAAAACAGGTTGCTATCAATTAATAAGTTCGTCAAGAGAATTATTCTTGTCCCAAACTGAAAAAAAAATGCCCCGAAATAAATTTTTAAATTTCTCCGTAAATTTTACAATATTTAATATTTAGGTATAATTTGAGTCGTAGAATCGAAATATACAACAAAATTGGTATATATCAGAAAAACTCCCAATTCGTGTCAAAATACCTATATTAGAACAATGCTATGTATAAATCTAATTTATATTCTAAGTCGCGCTTTCGAGATATGAAAAAGGCAAAGGAAATTTCGTCAATCGATCCATTAAAACGGGAGAAATGGAACTGTCGTTTTTCCCGTGTGTGTGTGTATCTGCAAAGTTTACTTTCCCTTCAAGTAATGCTAAGCTTATTAATCTTCATTCTTAAAAGACTCTTTAGAACGTTACTCTATTTTGCTACATAATGGCCGTTACGTTAAGAATTTTTTGTTAGATATTACTTTCCCCGTATCTTACCAATCGTTATTAGTTGCATAAGTACAGCTTCTGCAATATATCCTATACCTAGTTATTTCTTCTGTAATTTTCGTTCAGTTGAATTCCCTTATTATATGCTGAGCTATAATATCTCGCTTGCAGCTATTACGCCGAAAGTGCCTGAAGCCGCATGGATAAAAATGCAATTCCGGAATATCCGGTCTGGTAATAAGCCAAATTTTCAATGGCCAAATTCTTCAATGGCGAAAACAGTATTTTCGGAAAGTTACGGTGTCGAAATAAGCTCTTATCCGGCGCCTAGAAGATGAAAGTTTAGGCTCTGTAAACGCCATACTATTACATTTAGTATAAATTTAAACTTACTGAAAAGTAACGAGACAAAGACAGCTAAGACTTTCGAAAATGCCAAGCAAATTAATAAATATACACCCACAAGTTACACGCGCATTGGGTAAATTAATATTTATGCACAAATTTACACAGTATGATTTTTGCTTAATTCTATATCCACATCTCTATTTATCTATCTATTTGCATCTATATATATAAAGAAGAAAATCTGTCGGTTTGTCCTCTAATAACTCAGTCACTACTATAGCTACCGTCACCAAACTTTCTACAATTCTTTTCTGGGTCCTGGAAAAGGTTGACATTCACTTTTTTCCAAAAAAAAAAAGTAGCTAAAAATAGTGATATTAATTAAAAACTCGGAAAAACGATCATTTTCGCCCTCATTTTTCCGAGTGGCAACAGTCTCGCAAGCTGGAGATGAAAATCTGCTTTATTTCGAAAATTGTTGCCACTGCTGGCTTTCAAATCCTAGCGTTTGTTAACAAAAAATTTCGAAGTTTTACGATGAAATAAAAATAGTATTGTCAAACATTAGATACATGATTCCCGATACCAAAAATTTGCGGGAAGCCATTTCGGCTATTCCCATCTTCGTACGAGCTTAATCAGCCGAAATATTAATTAAAAACTCTGAAAGCGCTAATTTTCGCACTCATTTTTCCGAGTGGCAACAGTGTCGCACGTTGGAGACAAAAATGCTTTATTTTGAGAAGTGTTGCCACTGCTCGGTTTTGAAATCTTAAAGTTTGTTAATGAAAAATTTCTAAGTTTTACAAAATCTATATATAAATGAAGAAGAATGCCTGTTTCTGTGTTTGTTCGTTCGCTATATTGATTTCTGAACAATTAAAATAAATTTTTTGGCACATTTAATCGACTAAAATAGAATACAGGTGAAATATTGGATGGAACTTGACTTTTACGACCATTTGATTAAAATCATTAAAAACTGCTGCTGTTATTGCTGATATAATGAGAAAGAATTAAGTTTATTTGTCTATCGAAATTTTTTATGTGGGTCCCATATCGCATCAGACTGAAAAATGTATTACTATGAATCGTATGTTTTGCATCGTTATTAGAGAAAGATTAAAGCGGTATCGTTTTCTCTGTTGTTAGATACATTACTTTCAATCTAACTTAAATGGCATCAGGTACTTCCTCTAGTATCTATCTATATGCTTTACGATTGTGTGTTCTTAGTTTTTATGTGTTGTATGTATTTTAATTTCGTAATTTCCATTCTATGTGTTTGCTTTTTATTTACAGAAGTTGTTATCTGGGCCGAAGAATTACAGAATTTGTTATTTTAATTTGTTTATTTGTTATGTTACTTGTAAAACTGTTACATTTATCGTTAAAATACATGTAAAAATGTTGCGTACTTTGTAAACATTTGATATATTTAACTAGCATTGCTTCAGCATTCGTAAATCGTGGATGCTCTTGTAATAAGAATTAATTCTACAACTACTCACCTCGTTATAAACGAAAGTATTTTGCGCTTTTTAGAAATGTTGTGGTGGTTGCTGATTTGCCAGTCTCTGCTACACATGCCTTTCAGGTTACTCTTTATCATTAACAACGCAGATTTGTATTAAGCAATTAAAATTCATACAGTTTTTAAGAAGGGAAATAAAAATGTAAATTAAATTCTAGCGAAACCATGTTGGTTCTAACTCGTTGAATAGCAAACATTTCTCTCCCAACGAGAAATCTTTAATAGCTGTTTCAAAGTCGTTTTTCACGTGGGACTGGAACAATTTATTATTCGTGTTTTGGTACTGAAGAATGAAAATTGACAAAAAAATTCTCGTAAAGTGCAAATTTGGATGAAACTTTTAATTAGTTTTAAATTCTTTTATAGTAATTTTAAGAAAAGATTTTTCGTCTTTCAGTAATTATTTCAAATAAAGTTTTGCAATCTGTATTAATATATGTTTCAGTGATTTTATTCATTTTTAAAGGTTGAATACCTTGTTTAGAGGTGTTTTAATTAAAATCAAATAAAACAATGATTCGTTGTAAAAAAGCAAAGGAAATTTGGTACAAAAGAAAATAAAATTTGAAACTGAATCTGTTGGAAGCTATCTTTATCCTGGGAATATAATTTACAATTAAAATAATAAAGAAAGAAATTGGCAAAAAAATCACGCATAAATAATATTAGTAAATAATAAGTAATAAATAATAAATAAAATAAAAATGAATGTTAATTAACAATAACAATATGCTCTTTAAAAAGCAAACTAATATGAGCCACAATATGAAAATTAAAAAATTTCTGAAAGCTTTCAGATTTTATGTTACGCTCAAAGTTTTTTTATACGTTTTGTGTATTATCTTATCATGTTGTTCGCATTTAAACTATAAAATTCAATTCAACAGCAATATAAAAAATATTTAAAAAGAGTGTACCTTTAGAATTTCCGTTGCACAGTCTCGCGCGCTGGAGATAAAAAGGTTTCTTTGTTCGTACAGTGTTGCCACTGTTCGCTTTGAAATAGTATAGACTACGTTATTCAAAATTTGATATGTCTAGGTACCTTTTCTTTTCGAGAAACACAAGCAGATTCTTCATTATTTAATTTCTTTAAATATAATGCACGGCTTTAATATTTGGTGGAAGTGATTTGAAAAGTGAAACGCCGTTTCACAGTGGATGACGCAAAATACCAAAACTAAATTAATAGCCCGTCTAGGCAAATTACCACTTCGGGCTAAATTTAATTTAGCTAAACAAAATTCTCCCTAAATTATTGGGAAAAATGTGAACACGTTTTTAATAACGAAGTCTCGGCTGAGTGTAAAATGTGTACTGTTCAAAGTAATAGAAGTCATTCATAAGAGCTAGATATTAAGTAAATCTTCTACGTAATTACTGACAATGCAGTTTTCTAACAATTCTATACAATTTAACTTTTTATCAACGGATAAATTATAGTTATCTAAATATTTATTTAGCTTCTTAATTGTGTTTCAGTAGTACGCAACTGACTTTATTAGATAAAACATGTAGAAAAAAATTTTTGTTCGAAAAGAAAAGATGTATTTTACCAACAGTTGTTTGTTTATAAGTCTTACGTGAATATGAAGTAGTAGGTTTGACGAAAAAATACCTCATATAGTTACTTCTTTGTACAGAGACATAGTTAAGAGACATATTTTATTGGTTACTATAGTACTATAAATATTGATAAAATTTACTATCATAATATATACAGTCAAATTGCAAGAATTGTACGTGTTTTAAATTATATCAGTTAAACGCATTATTAAAAGATAAAAAAAAATATTTAAAATTTTTTTATCTTACTTTTATTTATTTATTTATTTATTTTTGCAGTTATTTAAGCAGCAACAATTGTAATTTGGAAGATAAAGTTAAGTTCCCACTTTGAAATTCAATGTTTTGAGAAATGACTATCTGCTAGGCGATCTAAATGAAATGCAAATAAATGTTTCTGTTTTATACAAATAAATAACAGCCCCTTCTTTAATTTTAAAATATCTTTGGTAACACCTGTTACCCTGCATGGACTATAAACTCTCTGTTAACATAATTAGTTGCTTAAATGTTAGACACACATACTTCTCATATCGTAAATCTATTTTCTCTCTCTTTTTACTTCTTTACTAGACTATGCGGCCAGCCTTCGTCTGGCTTTTAAACGTACCGGAAAAATGTCTAAAAGACAAACCTGGGACCTATGGCCCGTAAGTTCTTCCAACTTTTCTCTCTTTGTTAAGATTCCAACCCTCCTTTGTATACGGCCTTGATGTATCTCCAGAAAAACATATACATCTTGAATTTTTAGCAAATTAATTGCATGGGATATGCATTGAACATTTGTTAAAGCATAATTTATATCCCCGTTCTTAAGCACCACCATGACAACATAAAAAATTATATAAAAATTCTACAATAAAATTAAAATTTTTTAAACATTTTCTTACTCGATAGTTTGAGTGATCCTTTTTCTGATACTTTAGGTAATTTTCTGAGGAAATGTGTCAGCAGTCACATCGCAGCCATTTAACTTGTATAAAATATTACAATGAAATAAGCAATATCCCTTGATACAAATGTTAATTATCCTAATAAAGTAATTAAACAATTTACCGTTGCAAAAAGAAACAGCTTTTTAATTTCTTAAACTTTTCAGTCTCTTAAAAACAGTAACATAAGAAATATGATGAAAAATTGTTGCCAAACCGAAATTTTTAAAAGAATGAAACATTCAAAATGATGCAATTTCATCAAAAATCTATCAACAATAAGAAAAGGAAAATTGTTACCAAAACTATATATTAAAATATCTGAGATGTGAGAAGTGTATTCGGAAGCTTCATTTAAAAAATTTTTAAAAAAATACAAAATATTATTATTTTTCCAAAATTCTTTTTTTAAAAGGAGTCGAAAGGATTAAAGTTCAACGTTTCCAAAAATCAAAGGAAAATAAACAGCACATTTTTTAAAATAAGTTTTTTTTTAAAAAAATTCCGTTGAAAAGGTGTTAAGCTCATCTTCCTAAATAAATTCGTATTTCATCGATTTATTGAAATACGAAATTTATTTTAAGATCGTAAAATAGCTAAGTGTCTACGCTTCACGAAGATGTAAAAATGAAATCTCGCTTTCCTGTAACCCATTATGTCTCAAAATGACGCGATTTAGTCACAAAACATAAAATAAAAAAAATTCTAATTCCAATTTCGAAAACATCGATTCGAGGTGCACTGGCTCTTGTGTAGATACACCTATGTACCAAATTTCGTAACCCTGGGTCTGTTAGCTTACTCGCAACACGAACGAAAGACACACACACAGACTATTTGTTTTATTACATGTAAAGATGCAAAGTAAAGAAAGTATTGTAATCACGAAAAATTCAGAGTACCATATTTTAACGAAAATATCCATTTTGACCGCTATGGAATGCAATTTAACGATGTTTTTGAGTTACATCTATAAGAAAGGACAGAATAAATGTTTTTTCCCCCAAAACAAATTATAAAACTAATTTAAAATAGATTCAGAAGAGGTTTTTTTCGTGGCCTCTGTATGTACACATGTATGTATGTTTTCCCCCATAACTGAAAAACGAGTAGCCTCAGAACGTTGAAATTTGTATATAGGACTGCTATAACATATAGTTGTGCACCTTCCTTTTTGGTGGCAATCGGCCGCTTCAAAATTATATGTACCCACTCTGTTACCCGGCTCATTGAGCTCAGCTTTTTATTCTTATATGCTGGCAAATTGTGCATTTTTTGCTTCATAAATTATTGAATTATGTTGTTCTTACCTTCCACTTAAGGTTTTTATGCCTTAGATAACTTGTAGGGATTTATATTTATTTTAAATAACCAGTTAAATTTAATTTGAAGTTCTTTCCTATAAGCCTTCATTCCCCTAATTGTCAGTGCCAGAATATTTAAATTTGGTAGCGCGCATGAAGGAATGCAAATTCTACAAGTGGGAGAAAAAGTTTAAACAGCAAGTTCTAGAAGGAAAAGTTAGAGAGTCTGGGAAAACTCTGTGCGTGTTGTAGCACGAGCTTCGGCTTAGCAGTTGTTGCTGGTTAAACAGCTATTATTTTGCTGCCACCCAAATTTATCGACGCCTGTTAGGAAACAGGATTGTCTGAGACCTGTAGCGTCATTCTACAACTTGTTATTATCTTCAGATTTTGAGATAGATTCTTACTGTTTCAGTTACCGCCCAAGCAGAGGCACAGTGTGTTAGCGTCGAGTTGACGCACTGTAAATAATCTAAAGAATGTAACCAAGGGTAATTTACCCCTTCTTCTGTGCAGTCACTACTCTCCAGTCATAACAGAAGAGATAGATACAAGATCTTACAAACATCCACGCAATAATTATAGAATTATAAATAATTCAAAAGTTGTTTTAAGTGCGGCTAAGCCTAATTTTTTTACCATATCAGCCATATTTGTTTACATTTGAAACTTAAGCAGAATAATGGATTTGTTGCTAATCTAGAGAAGCTAAGCTTCGCAACAATAAAATAACGCCTTCTTTTGCTTTGCGAATTAAATCATGCTTAATTCATTCTCGAATTATCATATAAGTTATTAAATTATCCCATATATGTACTCAGCATAGCGTCTAAAACAAATTAAGTCCGTTTTTACGCCTTCAGTATCTTTTTGCCGTGTGAGACCAAAACTAAACTTTCAGTTTTGTGCACCAAAAAATCTACCGTCTTGCCTAATGGCTGAATTGCATGCTTTTGCGTAGAAACTGTAATTTTAATTGTAAAAAAAAATAATTGCCTGAACTGTACTTGGTATTTTATATTTTTCTATATTTCAATTTTTAATGAAAATATTTTGAGGTTTCATGTATTTTTGCCTTGACAGAAAGTGAGAACTGTATTAATTGCATGAGAAATGTATCTCTAATGAAGTTCGAGGAAATAAGTTTAAACGAAATGCAGGGGAAAATGCGTATAATTTAATAATCCGTACAAGGAAGTCATGTGGTGTTCACATCAGATGTTTTTCTTACAAAATCTCAAGTTTCACGTTCTAAGATGTTGGTTAGGATGCCTTTCAGAGCTTCACGCAAATCTGAAGGATGCAGTTCCTCACTTTAAACACTTCTCTCTCCTTCACTTAACCACAAATTTCATTTCGAATAGGTTTTCATCTGAAATTTTCAGAAACCAAGGAAACTTTCTGAAACGGAAGATATTAGATAATTAAGCAAATATTATAAAGGAAGAGACAAAACTTCGTTAAATTTTTGAAATCGCTTTCAAAGGTTCTATGCTTTTCTCTTTAAATCTTTATTTCTACCCTAACGAAATTCATTTTTTGATCGCTAACATGGCAAATATGAAAGGCTCGTGTCAGAAAGAACTCCAGAAATGAGCTCCAAATCCTGAAAAATAACACCTCAGATTCACTCACTCTATTTCCCAGTGTTCGACGGAACGGATACAAAGCGAACGCTTTCCAGATTAAACTTTCAGGATACTCAAATTTTCAAGAAAAGCTTGTCCGAGAGAGAGAGAGCCACTTTTATCTACTTTAACCTGAAAATAAAATGCCCAAGTGAAGCTGTTTCTACAGAGAAGGGATAAATCCTGCAAAAACCGGGAAAGAAAAGAACAAGGACAAAAGCGGGAGAAAGTCTGCGAAAAATAATCACAAAAAAGCAGAGCACTACGTGCAATATATCTCTCTCAGTAACAAAATAGTTGCCCAGACAACTATTTTCTTCTCCACTATTTACCGATGTTTGCTATGAAGTTTGCTAGTGAAACAGTGAGCAGTTTTTCCTCCTAGCAAGCGTGGTTTTTTTTATTGATCCGGACTGTGGGTGTTACGAGGAAGATTAATTTTTAATGTGAAGTCGTCTTGAGTAACTTTCTGCTTGGTCTAACATTTCTTGGAGATTAATACTCCAATTTCTAATTTTGTAATTGTTCTGTACAGTCACATTGGGAAGTTTTCCAGGATGTTTCTGATGTATTACGCACACAGAGTTTGCGCTAAATATTTGTAGATGTTTATAAGTATAAAAAAAACTAATTTAGCGGTACCGGTTTTTCTACACTCAGGAAACATGCTGCGGTCATAAGTTATAGTTTTATTCTCTGCTGCAGAAATAAAGTAAAAAAAAATCTGAAAGGTTTCAGATTTTAAATTACGTCCAAAGGGGCGTTTTTTAAACATTTTGTATGTTACTTTTATTTATTAAATATCATGTTCTTCGCATTTAAACCATAAAATTCAGTTAAAGAACAATATCGCAAAATAATTTTAAACTGAGCATATCTTTAGAATTTCCTACACACAGTCTCACGCGCTGCAGATAAAAATGTTTTTTTCTGGTTGCCATTGCCCGCTTTGAAATCCTTGAGTTTGTTAATCAAAAATTCGTTAAAGTTTTACAAAATATGAAATCTCAAATTTGGGCTTCCAGATGCCTATATTCGCAGCAGGATCACAGCATTCAAAATTCGATGGCTTTAGGTACCGTCGTTTTATCACAGTGCGAGAAACATACATACTTTTATGCACATTCTTCATTATTTAATTTCCTTAAATATAATACAGGACTGCAATATTTTATGGCAACAGTTTGAAAAGTGATACAGACTTTTAATGTTTCCGACGCAAAATCGCAAAACGAAGACAATAGTCCTTCAAGGACGAAGCCCCTTTGGACTAAAAAACAAAAACTATACATTTATTATACTATTAAACTATACGTTTATTATACACAAATAAACTCAGAAATGGTTTATTATTTTTTACGGAAAGCTTGTTTTCATTCCGAATAAAAGTTCAGTAATGCCTGGATTCCAAAAAAATAAAATAACACTGATTGAAGAGAATGCCATCGATGCGTCTCATCTTTTATCTTATTTTCCACACTTATTGTAGAACTGGCTTCTTGAATGATTACTTCAAATACCTGCTAAAGGGATTTCCTAATACGACCCCTTCATATTTCAATGAATGGTTTTTATTCCCCAACTTCAGCATCTGAAAATTAAAACTCTGATGTGTACACCACACGACTTTC
Source organism: Stegodyphus mimosarum (assembly GCA_000611955.2). NCBI lineage: Eukaryota > Metazoa > Arthropoda > Arachnida > Araneae > Eresidae > Stegodyphus > Stegodyphus mimosarum. Next base: position 735,610 of record KK118717.1, on the reverse strand, counting down.
TTGTACGGAATATTAAATTATACGCACTTTTTTCCTGTTTTTCATTTAAGCTTATTTCATCGAATTTCATTACAGATATATTTTTCGTTCAATTAGTTCTAATCTTCGTGACAAGGCAAAAATACATTAAAGCTCAAAATATCTTTATTAAAAATTGACAAATGTAGAAAAATATAAAACATAAATACAGTTAAAAAGATGTAAAGATTAACTTCTACAATTAAAATTAGAATTCTACGCAAAAACAAGCAATTCAGCTAGCAGGCAAGAAGGTAGAATTTCGGTGCACAAAACTGAAAATTTACTTCTGCTTACTCGGCGAAAAGACACTGAAGGCGTAGAAACTTACTTAATTTGTTGTGGACGCTAAGCTGAGTCAACATATGGGATAATTTAATAACTTAAATGATAATTCCTGAATTTATTAAGCATGATTTAATCTGCAATAATAAAAGAAGACGTTATCTTTGTTGATACGAAGCTTAGTTTCTCTACATTGGCAACGAATCCTTTATTCTGCTAAGTTTCATAATGTAAACAAAGATGGCTTCTATGATAAAAAATAGGCTTAGCTGCATTATAGGAACTTCTAAATTGTTTCTAATTCTATAGATATTGCGTGGAAAGTCACTAAATGCATAAAAACCATAACCGGAATAAAAGAACAGCATAATGCAATAATTTTAAAGCAAAAATGCACAATTTACTAACTTATAAGAATAAAAAAACTGAGCTCAATGAACTGAGTAACAGAGTGAGTGTATATATATATATATTTATACACTTTTGGTGCAGCCAAATGCCACCAAAAACGTAGATTGCACAACTACATGCTGTTGCAGTCTTATATACAAAATTTCAACGTTCTACTCGTTTTTGAGATGGGCAAGAAACATGCATACACACGTAACACTACGAAAAAATCTCTTCTGAATGCATTTTAAATTAGTTTTATGACTCGCTTTGGGAAAAAGAGTCCTTTATTCTGTCCTTACGTATAGATGTCACACAAAAACATTGTTAAATTGGATTCGATAGCGGTCAACATGGATATTTTCGTTGAAATATGGTTCTCGGAATAAATTAGTAGCTTTCTACTTCTTTTACAACATGCTTCTACACGAACGATCACCTTGCCTATCATGTTTTTTTTTGACGTCATACTTCCCCATCAGGTTATGCTTAATGATCCGTACACTTTAAAACTCAAGTTAGAGGGTGTAACATGTCTGTCGTACTAAGATTTTCCTATAATTTTGGCTCGTTTTAACCTTTTAAAAGTTACCTTTTGACCAATGCACATAACTACATATTGCCGAGTATTCACAGAAGTTCATAATCTCATCTCCATTAAATTAAAATTAAGTAACAAAGATAACTTAACAGTTAACCGATATTGATTAAATATGCTGCTTCCAAATTATAATCAAATAGCATAGTTTAATCACAACTTCTTAATTTTATCGGATTGTAAAAATCAGTCTTATTTTTACGTCTCTTTTAAATGATACTGACTACATTGCTTAGTATGTAATCCAGACACTGATTAATCATATATTGGTACTGATTATATTATTGTAAATGAAAATGTTTGTGTCTAAGCGATTTTATTTCGGTTTTTTATGCATATTTACAGCAGTATATGTACGTCTTTTTTAACTTTTTTTACTTATTTAGAGTATTTCATGTAATAACTTTATTAAATATTATTTAGTTTAATCGATCCGTGTATTTTGTTGTAGGTCGTATATTTGCGAATAGAACGACATTTGAGCTGTAAATAGCTCAGCTATAACCGGAGGTATGGTTAGAAGCCCTCTTAATAGGCCTTAGTAACTATTTTTATTGATGGCGATAACTTGGCAACATTGTGAAATTTTCCGAAAAGGCATTTTCAAAAGGCCAGGGACGAGGCTTCAAGAAATGTCTGGGCAATACTATAACTATGCGGTTCTCAACCACTGATTTATAGGATTGCCTTTATCTACTTTACCCCATGAACTCTTTTCATCATTGCCAAATGATCCCCCTCCCTTTACAAACCACAAAATAAATAAATATATATCTAAGATATAAATCAATGATAGAAATTTTTTAACAAATTAAAACCTAATTGGAAGAAATAGACCTTTTAATTTCGAATTTTCAATTAAGGCACAACCCTGTTCAAGGCATCTCCATTTTTCCTGTAATGCCTGCATTGCCTTAGACGTTTGCCCAATCTCTGCTCAGGTTTAAAACAAATTGTTTTAAGTTTATAAATAGTACTGCAGGTAACTATTCATTTATCTTCACCACTTCATCTTCCCGCTGGCAACGTGTCGCTTAGCCTCTGCTAGCTATTCTCCGTTAGTTAAGACGTTAGTTAAATTCGTGGTGCGCGTTTAGGGGGCGTCACTCGCAATTTCAGCCTCATGTTTAGCAACAGTGTATCTAAAGAAGAACAATGCCATAGTAGTTAGAGACTTCTATTTCAGCGGGGACGATAATTTAAAAATCCCATGAGAACCCACCTATCTTTGTCATTGGTGACAGTTTCAAGGTTCTGAGACGCTGAACCCCTTCAAACATTATCCCTCTAGTTTCACGACTTTGCTATGCATAGCAATGAACATCATCAGTCATCTGAAAACATGAAAAAGATTTAAAATCTCGCCAGGTGGGCTCTTCGTCAGTTCAAACGATTAACAGAAGTGGTGAAGATATGAGACTTCCTGTACTGTCTGTATGAGAAGCAAGTGAACAAACGTTTTGTATAAAATCGCAGTTTCAAATAAAAAGTGCGTATATCAATTAATGCGAGATAAACAGATAAGGGTAATGAATTAACCAAAGCCAATGCACAGAATTCAAGCTGAAAATTTGTATACTTGGTCATCAGATGGCGTTGGTTGTACTACAGACTACGAGGGAAAATATTTCACTTTCATTTCTGAGGCCTAGAAAGATGATTAATATTGTTTCTTATTGTCATAAAATTCAGAAAATACCAAGAACGCTTAACATAGCGGAAGCCGCAGTTATGAAAATGCATGAAAGATGGTCTTCCAGAATGATCTAAAGTCCTGTTTAAATCAGATGACATAGGAAAAGTTGAATGATTTAGACTAATAAATCCGATCTCGTTATCTATGTTTTATGGAGCTTTCATTGATTTACCAATTATTTTGTGATATGGAAAATCTTACATTAAATTCAACATTTTTTTATGTTAAAAGAGGCTGCTGACAGGAGAATTTCTTCGAGACGGGAATGTTTTCGTTAGCACGGCGCTGCTGAAATATCACACATAATCTTTAAAATAGTTGGCATATTGATTTAATGCATAGGAGGAATTAGATTGCAGTCGTCATGGCCGAGGTTGAAAGCGTACAGACGAAGATGACGAAACTGGATTTTGATAAATCACTAATCTTTATTGTCACACATATCCAATTAGTTTGGCAGGCACTTATTCAATAATAATTAAATATGATACATTTCTACATACACTACGCAAAAAAAGGGGGGGATACAGTTCTACATCTCCCGTTCTACTGGACCGATTCACAAGTCAAACTGCATTTTTCATGTCTCGAAAGCGCGACTTAGGATATGTATTAGATTTATATGCAGCATTGTTAAAATATAGGTATTTTGAAACAAAACCGGACTTTTTCTGAAATGACATGCCGATTTTTTTCCATCTTCTAATTCTACGACTCAAATTATGCCAAACTGCCAAGTTTTGTAAAAACCGCACGAGTAGTTTTTAAAAAATTAACTCTCAAATCTTTAGCTATCTCAATGTTAATTCAATTTGGTATGTATTTATTAATATTTCCTTTTTATGAAACTTATTTGATTAATTCGAAATACAGATTCATTCCAACTAAAATTCTCCCATTTTTTATGATTTATTTTTTAAATTTACATTTTTAAATAATTTTTATAAATTTTTCGAAAAACATTTTCAATTAAAACCTATAAAATTTTTACAATCATCTTAAAGTAGGTGTATTTCTAAGCGTACCTCCAAAGAGTTAGAGCATTTTATTCAAAATTTCCGAAGATATACGTGAATTTATAGATTGGCACGTTTTGAAATATGGCATATTTGTAAAAAGCGATCATAACGAAAATGTGGTTTACGCTCTTTGTTAAAATTATTTGAAAGTAGAAAGATGTGACTTTTTTCATCTCATCCACAATGTAAAAAGGCAGGAACGATGTGACTTTTTTCCTCCGCTGCACAAGGGAGGGAAGGAAAATAGGTTGCCACATATTAAGAAGTTCGCCAAGTGAATTATTCTTGTCTCAAACTGAAAAAAAATTCGTTAAGTTAAATTTATGAATTTCTACGTAAATTTCGCACCATATTTTGTAAAATTTAATATTTAGGCATACTTTGAGTCGTAGAATCGAAATTTGGACAAAAAATAGTGTGTTATTTAAAAAAAAGTCCGATTTTAAATCATAATACTCATATTAGAGCAAAGCTACATATAATTCTAATATATATCCTAAGTCGCGCTTTCGAGACATGGAAACCGCAATTTGAATTTCGTCAATCGGCCCAGCAGAACGGGAGATATAGAACTGTCCTTTTTTTTCGCAGTGTACATTGGTTTTTTAAAGGAATGACGTAGGCGTTTGAGAAGCGAAGCAACGCGGTTTCGGCAGAGCAGCAGTTAGGGAAGGGAAGAATGACGTAGTTACTGTGCCAAGAGTATTTATATTAAGTCTGATATACAAGTACAGCTAATCTGTGATTGGTTAATTTTAGTTTTAGTTGCCTTTTCTAAATAGCGTTATATAACATAGAAAGATCTCAAATTTGGGAGAATAGACGAATTTAGGGGTAAAGCACCAAATCTAGAATAGCTAATTTTGAGGTCGCCAATTATTTTTTAAAGCAGCTATCATATTTTGTCACCTCTTACTCACACATACACACGCACACACACACACACACACATATATATATATATGCTGTAAGGCAATGACAAATACTACAATTAGGGTATCTAAAGAATAAAACATTAATTCCTACAGAAACGTTAACGCAAGCAAAGATATAAAAGTTAGTTATTCGATTATGTTTTTGAAAAAAAAAGTAGCACAACTGCCTAAAATAAAACACTGCGTTTAGAAAGAAACATGGATAGAAAGAAGATCTTCAGGGCCCTTCTCATCCTACACGCCCCATAAACTTCGAGAATCAAAAGGCAGAACACCATAAAACACGTCTCACCGCGCAGATACCAATAAATAAAACCCTTCTTTCAAAATATTTATAGGCTTTAATTCTATTTTTTGTTTGAGCTTCCAAAACTAAACGGGGACCAATGCAATGGACGGTGGTCAAGCAAGCATTTAAAGGTCCCTTTTGGATTCCGAAGACATATTTCATGGATCCCTAGAGTCTCCTTTTTCTAAGCCTTTATGGCCATATTCGCTGTTTACGTTGATGGGATGGTATTCATTTGGCGAGACACGATTGAGTTTTGTAGAGCATGTCCTCTTCTATCATCCCCCTAAAATTGAGGTAATTCTGTTATTCTTTGAACAAACAATCATTTCAAGATGCAAGAGAAAAACACCGACGTGGAAAATAAAACAGGCAAATCGACAATCTTGTATTCGGCTTAAATTTTGTGAAATCCCAACCGATTTCGAAGGCAAAACGGTCCCCCTTCACCAGGAGCAAAAAATTCTGCAAAAGCGAGAAAGCGAATGTTGGTCATATATGGCATTCACTTTCTCGCTTTTGCAGAATTTTTTGCTCCTGATGAAGGTAGACCGTTTTGCCCTCGAAATCGGTTGGGATTTTACAAAATTTAAGCCGAATACAAGGTTGTCCATTTGCCTGTTTTGTAAACAATCATTTATTGATATTTATTAAACACTCCGAATTTATTGTGCAAACAGTGGTATTTAAGTGGAGTTCTAAATCAAAATGTATATAAACATGGCTGAAGGCCCTCTAACCGGCAAGGCCGTATATATACGGCCTAGAATATGTTTATGATATGGGTAAGAACGTATATATCCGTGTATATTAAATATGCCAAAGAAATTAATGCAATATATTAAAAGTACACAAATTCCAGGTATAAAATACGAGGAGCATTTTTACGTTAAAATCAAGAAAATAATTTTTTTTCATAGTATTTTGAGAAATTTATGCTTTCTTAGCGAAACTCCTAGCCGGTCAGAGGGTTAAACTGAGAAACGCTTATCTGATAAAATTTGCAAGCAGTTGATATGTAAATCAAATCAGAGCTGTCACTATGTGATGAATAAGTAATTGTTGATAGTGTAAACGTAAAAGAAACCGGTGACACGTTTCAGCATTATTTCAAAACATATACTATCAAGATCATTAAGAGGAAAGTCTGCAGTTTTAACCTTTTCACAAGTATGGCTTATTCCTTTTGCTACTAATATGACTGTACGTGTGCTTTACCAAATATTGCTTTCTACGCGAATGGACTAGTTGAAAAAGATGAAACACTGCGTCGTAAAAACTTAAAAATGCCGTGTCTAATGTAAAATATATGGCACGTACCGCTCTATGGTTTGATGGTAGAGGAGTTAGCTGCTATAGCTTTGGGCTCGGATTTAAATTCTAAAGAAGATACTAGATTATCTAAGGCATGGATACTAGTAAATGTATAGTATCTTTAATGGAGAATCACTTAAAATACCGTCTAGCGAAAAGTCATA
>KK118717.1:716344-728861 GCA_000611955.2 Stegodyphus mimosarum | reverse complement strand
GGGGTATAAGAGCCTGAGACACGTCTCTTGTGGTGGGAATTCTTCATCAAAACTGAGACGAAGTTCAGCAAAGGCGAACTATCACCTTCAAGATACCAGTACCTAAGACATTGACAGGTACAGTCTTTATGTCTTGGCCACAATAAAATCAGTGAACTGACTTGGTTATAGAAGCAGATTAGGAAGCTTAAATACACAATAACAGCATCTTGGTATGAGAAATCTTAACAGACAAGATGAAGATTTATTTACCTCGGCTTCATTTAAAATTACCTATCATTTAACTATTTGTTAAAGCTACGGATAAACGTCATTTGGATTCTGCGAGACACTTCTGGGCACAAATGAATTTAGGTTCTTGGGTTCTTGTAAAATTGAAAAGTGATAATGAAAAATAGATATAATATTTGGATTTAGCAGTATGAAATCCACGAAAAAATCTAAAAATATTGCAAAGATGGAAGAAAAGGTATTTAAAAACAAAGCAATCGAATGTAAGTTCTGTATATTTACAGAGATTCGTATAAATTAAATTCACTTTTGAAAATGTAATCGTGATCTTGTAATATTAAATTTATTCGATTCCGTTAAAGTTACAACTTGATGAAAAGATAGTAAGAATGCTACTCCAGGCTCAGTCTCTTAAAAAAGTTTATAAATACTAATCCTAAATGCTAGCTTCTTAATTTTAGGCAGCACATTCTTATCTCCATTCTAGAAATAAGCTTTATAAGCAAATTGGTTATTAGTTGCCCTGTGCTTCTCATAAAACAGTTCAACACGAGTTGAAGGACTCAGATCAAAATATGTGCTCTTTAAGTATAAGGGTTTACTGGACATGATTAATGGGCCAATATGTGTGATTGTTAATCCCAGTCAACGGATGTAGAAATTTATTTTAATTACACATGATGGGAATTAACAAAATATAAGCCGCCCAGATTAGTAGAGTGGTTAGTGTTCGACAGAGTGGTTAGAGCTCCTACATCGTTGGACTCGGGTTCGAAACATGGAGAAATCACAGATGTTTGGAAGTGTATACTGTTGCGGTATGACAGCACACAAAATATGCGGCGAATTGAAAGTTCTCTCGAATCATTTGGTAGTTGGTTGCTTTCCATTAAAACTGAGGATGGACAAAGATGTACTATCATCTATATGTTGCTCAAGGCCCATTTCAACAACAGATACAATGTTGCCCTCCTTGCTCCGTTAAAATTCGTGGACCCATTGTGATTAGTTCAGACAAGTGAGATACACAACAACGACTAAAATACCAATGCATTCAGAGTTTATGTACGGATCGGAACCCTCATGACACTAGCAGTGTTTATCAGTCTTATCCCGCTAGCTACCGGGAACCCCATTGGACTGGTGGCTGTGACCATCACATTTATATGGAATAAAGGTAACAACAACAACAATATCGGCTTGCCCGTTCCGTTGACTTAACCACACTACGGGTACTTCCCCTCCGCAGGACCGGAGCCGGGGTTCAACCCCTTTCCCGGAACTTTGGGAGGGTCGGCGCAACTCACCCAATTCAGGAGAGTCACTGATCGTTTATTTGCTACCTACCAGTCGCTCGGGCTAGCCCGTCGCAGAGGGTCATACTCGAAGCGGTCATACCCAACATACCCGAGGCATCCCTCCAAGCTACTAGTACCACTCATGCCGGACCCTGGGCCGGCCAATAAGTGACCTTTCTGGAGCCCCCAGAACCACTAGGTTCGTAATTCGTATACCCCCGTGGCCGAGACTGCGTAGGTACAGATCCTAGCCAGTAACTTAGCAGAGTTCTCCACGTCGACCCCCGGGGGGAGTATGGAATAAAGGTAGATAAATTATAATTTTGTGAGGAAGCAAATATCTAACGTGGTTACTGAAAAGAGAATAGGCCATAAAGCCTTCAGATACAGCGTCTGTCAAAAATGTACTATGGGCAAAGTCAAACTTTTATCTTTGTCATCCAAGGGATAAAAGCTACCAAACAGAATTAACAACTTTCCATCTATGATTCTTCACGGGTTTGATTTAATGGACATATAAGTTTATTTATCATTTAAGGCACGAGATTCGAGAGGTTTTTCTCTAGCGAGAGAGGATGTAATTTTTGAGGACATTTTAAGGGAAACTGGCGTATATTCGCAACACATGACAAAAACTCCGAAAACTCCCATACAGTTAGTTCTTACCCTGGAATTTGAATCCGAGCTGATTTATTAATGTTCACAATCGTATCATTTGCCAAATCTTTAGAGCGAATGAATAAAAAGAAGTACATTGGAATCTCAGAAAGTTAATGATCTTCGATGTTTTCTCTCAGTAAAAGCGCAAAATGAAATTCGTTCAACAATTTACTTCGAACTGAGAACCATATCCTTAATTTGTAAATTTCTCCGCTCCGTATAACAACATACTAAGGCACAAAGCGATTCTCTTTCTGAATTCCCCTCAAAGGAAATCACCTCCTAATTCAACAAACCAGGGATTCGTCTATTGCTTTCTCGCTTTCAACTTTACAAACAAATACTTAAGTCGGTTGCTAAAATGTTTGCGAAAATCTTAATGCACCATTTGAGTCACCGAGTTCTTCCAACAAAATGAGCGATGGAGCTTTAGCGAGAAAGATACGGTCACAGATACGCGTGGCCACCATTAACAATACATATTTCGTGTTAGCCCTTGGGAGGAGAAAGGGCAAATATGTTTGCTGCGGGAGTAATGAGTTTGAGTAATCCGTTCAAAAGCTACTTATTTCATACAGCACATTAAATAAAGGGTGGAACATCATTTTAATCTCCTTTCCGCATAGAGAGAAAGACCCTTTGTGATAAGTTTCGTTGTCTTAGGAAGCAGTGGTAAAGCTGCTGGAGATTAATTGTAAACGCTAAGGGTTTCGGAATGATGGCTGGAGTTTAATTAAAAGAAAGTGGCAACAGCGTTGAAAGTGAATTCTCTCTGTATTATTTTTATCGCCTTAAAATATCTTTCTTACATTCTATATTCAATCAGCTTTTAGGCCAGAATATAAATTTCGCAATGCGAATTTGTATTTATTTTTTCCTTTTTCAGATTACTTCAATATGGGTCAAGTATTTCGTTATCTTTATTATCAATTAATGACATATCCGAAAGGATATGACATTACTTACTCTCATATTAACTATGTTATTTTAATGGTGCAAAATTAGAGAATTCACTAGAAATTGATCCAAAGGAAACTTGAAGAACGACTATTAGATTCTTTATCTTTGCCAATGATAGGCAAACCATTGAGAAATGCGTCTTTCTAGAACAGTTATTTTATTCTGGAGACCTTATGCCATCATATAAATAAAAAAATAATGAATCCAGAGATATTAAATATGAAATAAAAAATCCGAAAGCCTTCAGATTTTATTACGCCTAAAGGGGCTTTTTTTTAACCTTTCTTGTGTTTCTTTATTTATTAAATACCATATTCTTCGCACTTAAACCCATAAAATTCAATTCAGCAGCAAAACCACAATATATTTAAAAACACCACATCATTAGAATTCAAAAGTTAAAATTTTTTTTTTCTGTACAGTGTTGTCATTACTAGCTTTGAAATTGTCGAATTTGTTAATCACAAAATTCGTTTAAGTTTTACAAAATATGAAATAGATAATAAAACAAATTACAAATTGCAAATTCGTGGCTTCCAGGCTCCCATGTTCGGGTGAAGGATTACGTTATTCAAAATTTGACGGCTCTAGATACCGTAGGTTTTTCACAACGCGAGAAACATACATACATTCATGCAGATTCTTTATTATATAATTTCTTTAAATATAATACAGGGCGATAATATTTGGTGGCAACAATTTAAAACTTGATTCGCCGTTCATAGTAAAAGGCCATAAAATGCTGTTTTGAGACTACTAGCCCTTCTCGGTTACCACCCCTCTACGCTAACAAGGCGTTAAAGTTTTCTATTTTACTATTAATGTGTCAGAATGTAGTAAAACATACGATGGGCTTTGGAAAGTAATGCTGACCATTTAGAGCGGTTTACATGAGTAATAAAACACAGGGTGATCCAAAACGCGCGGTCATCAAGCTTTCAAAAATAATGGAAAATCCAAAATTTATGTTAATGGCAAATTAATCCTCTGTCCTTTACATGACTTTAAATTTCAGTTTGCTGTTTACGCTAATAGCTTTAAAACTGTTTGTTTGGAAAATAATGGAGATGAGTTATTCTTCATCAGAACGGATACTTCTCAAATTATAGGGAACGTAACAAGGCAATGATTTTCCACTAAGTAAGATTTTGAGAAACTAGAAGTCTTCACTACAAGAAATGACGTCCCCACTTGTCTCTTCAGAATTCGAAAGAAATGGGCGAATTCTGCAATAAAATGTTGCAGTTAACAACAAAGAATGTGAGGAAGATGGCATCGCAATTAAATTTGTGATTTGCGATGTAGTGCTGTATCATAAAAATCTCAAGTCATCTTGCGCCAAGCAAATAGCTTTTAAAGATAACAGCTTAAAATGCAACTGATAATTCAAGTGTTTTGTTACATTTATCAGTACAGAGTTACCATCCGTTGAAACAATTTGCCATTAATATCCATTTTGGAAATTCCACAATATTGAAAGTTTGATGTCTGTAACTTTTAGATCACCCTGTATAATAACTCTGGTTGATCGAATACCTAATCAACTTACAGCCATCCTTCCACAAATAAGTTACAAAATAAAAGCATCTAATAAATTTTTCAGCAGTGAGAGTCGATTCACTTTAGAACTTCATCAAACAAAAGAATGCTAGTGTGATACGAAGGGGAGGGGGGAGGAAGAATCAGTTGCGCTTATTCCCTACAAAAGGGAAAAAAGGGATAAAACACTTCGCGTAAAAATTTCTCATTTCTTTCACTGTTCATTTTTGCTGTCACGCGAATTTTGGAGCAACGCCTTTTTTGCTTGGTTTTGCAGCCGTGCTCCATTCCGTGAGTATGTCTAAAACGCGACTATTATTTTGTTTCCTTTCTTGCAAAATTCTTTTCCTTGCTTTCTTGCATTTTCTTTCCTTTTTTTTTCCTTCACGAGTGACGTGTGTAGAGAGATGCTGACAATAAACTTCAGCGGCAATTTCCGCCCTCTTTTTGTAATGAGCGGGAGCATAGTAAAGATAATAATACACTAGGTGGCGTTCATGCCATATTAAGATTGTAGTTTAATAGTAGCTCAAAGGAAGTCAATACCGAGGTAGGTGGACTGAATTTAGCAAGAATAGCAACATTCTATTTCTTGTTCGCATTTCTCTTTCCTTTTCATAACATGAAAATTTATAAGATGAATATGATTAAAACATAAATCTTCATTTCATTTTATAAAATTAAAAAGAACGAATTGACTAAGAATTCAGCGCTTAATTATGGATCATAATTATTCAGCTTGATTGTACCTGACATGCCCAAATGAATATTATTAAAATAAGATGCAAATGAACAAAGTTTCGAACAGAAATGTAACAAAATCTGTATATATGACGAAAACATATAAGTTCGAAAGTAAGATAAGTTTTTTGAACATGAGAAAGAATTGTTTTGTTTTAGTTTGAAAAAAAAAATTACCAGAAGATAAACATTTAACAACTTACTTAATAAAATAACTTAATAAATTTAATTTCCAAATTTTAATTAATTTAATTTGCAATTTACTTTTATTAATATTTACAATTTATTTATTAAGAATAGTAAAAATCAGAAGATAAATATCTATACTATTAAAATCTGCACGTGTCTGTCTGTTTGTTTCTTTGTTTCTTCTTGACATTCCTCCGGAATGTCGGGGGGTTGAGTTTTGAGAGAGGTACTCCTGGATTCCAAAAATTCATGGGAAGCCATTTCGACCATTCTCATCTTCCTACGACTTTAAACAGCCGAGATATTAATTAAAAACTCTGAAAACGCTCAGTTTTGCACTCAGTTTTCCGAGTGGCAAAAATCTCGCGCGCTAGCGATAAAAATCTGCTTTAGTTCGAAGTGTTGCCACTGCTCGCTTTCAAATTGTAGAGTTTGTTATTGAAAAATTTGTATGTCTTACAAAATACGAAACAAAAAAATCTGAAAGATTTCAGATTTTAAATTACGTCCAAAGGCGCGTTTTTTTAACGTTTCGTGTGCTACCTTTTTTTTATTAAATATCATGTACTACGTATTCAAACCATAAAATTCAGTTCAAAATCAATATCGCAAAATCATTTTAAAATGAACATATCTTTAGAATTTCCGTAAGTCTCGTGCGCTGGAGTTAAAAATGTTTTTTTTTCCCGTACAGTGTTGCCATTGCTCGCTTTGAAATCATTTAGTTTGTTAATCAGAAATTGTTGAAATGTTACAAAACATAAAATCGATAATAAAGCAAATTTCAAATTCAAATTTAGGGCTTCCAGATGCCCATATTCGCAGTAGGATTACGTTATTCAAAATTCGATGGCTCTAGGTTTTATCACAATGCGAGAAACATGCATACATTTATGCAGATTTTTCATTTTTTAAAATTTAATGCAGAGCGATAACATTTAGTGGCAACAGTTTGAAAAGTGAAACGGGCATTCAGAGTGAATCGACGCAAAATCGCAAAACGAAAGTAATAGTCCTTCGGGACTAAATCCCTTTGGACTAATAAGAGTAATTAAGTAATAAAGTAGTAAGTAGTAAATTCTGACATTGAGGGAAACACAGGATTGCTGTGACGTCATTCTATTGGCTGATTATTAATTAAAAACTCTGAAACTCTGAAAGCGTAAATTTTTAAAACTCTGAAAGATATTAATTAAAAACTCTGAAAACGCTAATTTTTACACTCAGTTTTCCGAATGGCAACAATCTTGCGCTAGAGATAAAAATCTACTTTATTTCGAAGTGTTGCCACTGCTCGCTTTCGAACCGTAGAGTTTGTTATTCAAAAATTTGTATGTATTACAAAATGCTAAACAAAAATAGCATTGGCAAACTTTAAACATATTATCATTATATAAGATTATATTCTGACATTGAGGGAAACACATGATTGCTGTGACATTATTCTATTGACGGAAACACAGGATTGCTTTGACGTCATTCTATGTCGAAAATTCTTAGTTAATGTCAGCATTTTAAACAAATGCCTTCTGTTGGCTAGTTTCCCATCTAAGATAATCCAGGTTAGGATAACTGACGCGCTATATTAATTCTTTTATTGATATTGAGAAAAAGTTGTTATATTACATTAAATTTTAAATCATGACGTTATATGTATTATTACATTAAATTTTAAATCATGACGTTATATGTATACGTACTAACCTGAATTTTCAAAACGTTTTGTTTTCTGGTTTGGCAGCAAAAGAATTACTTATGAATTGGTTGTTGCCTCGAAAGATTAAACTAATTTCTTTCATACTGAAATATTTTTATACATTTTATTTTCAAGTGCACATATAACTAATAAATTTCGCTTTGGCTGCAGCCTGCTGACGTGGCGGGCTTGCCCGCTAGTTTATATTATTACCTGTTGGTATCTGAATTAATAAAAGGCCTAGCATATTAAAATCAATATTTATAAAAGCTACAGCGGCCACAATAGTGCAACACTTGTCAGATTTTAGTAAAACAATTAAAACTTACTGAAGCTGTCATACAGTATGGGTACAAAAATATACATATAATTTATTATTTGGGAATACAAACGCATTTTACGTTTCATTGCCACGGAGGCACGAGAAGAGAATAAATTAATATCAAAGTAATTTAGCTACAGTATTTATTGAAAGTTTTTATAACGGCAGATGGCATTCAGATCCAGCGCTACTTATTCCATAAAGCAATTTATAGCAGAAAATTAATTTCACTCTTGCTGCAGAATTAAGAGTTTCGTAATTTACTGTGAATAAGTGGAAAGCTGTTCTTTCAAGCATAATAGAACTTGCAGGCTGTGACATAATTATGAAGGAAATAATTATGAAATCTTCTGCCGCAGGACTTTCCTTTTAGTGTCGGACTTCAATTAAAATCTACTTTACCATTCAGGGCAGTATTAACCATTTAATATTTATTGATTATGTATAATATCTTTCTAGTTGTCTTTTTTCAAAGGATAAGCCAAATTATATTTTTGTTTTAGTGGACTGATAATATGTGTAAAAGAAGGATGTTGCAGATGGAAAATGGAATATTATTTTGCAGGGTTCACTTCTTTATCTTCTAAGTGATAATTAAACGCGTAGTAAATTCTTGTAGGAACTACACAGGAGAACGGTAAAAAGAACACTTTATTAACTCTTTTAACATTCACAATGCGTAGACTTGACGCTAACAAGCTACGCCTCACTCGGGGGTTAATTCAAATAGCAAGAACTAAACTAAAACTTTTGAAGATATTAACAAGTTAAAATTACGCTAGAGGGCTCAGAATATCCTGTTTCCTAATAGAGCGTTAAAAATTAGTGGTAGCAAAGTGAAAGCTGTTACGTCATGTTTAACCAACAATAACTGCTAAGCCGAAGCTCACGCTACAAAAGCACAGAGTTCGTCCACACTCTCTAACTTTCCTCTCTAGAAGTTAATATCTAAATGTTTTCTTCTTAAAGTAGAATTTGTATTACTTCACGCGCGCTGTTAAATTTAAATATTCTGGCATTGACAATTAGGGGAACTGAAGGCTTATAGGAAAGCACCTTAAAATTAAATTAAATTGGTTATTTCAAATAAATATTGTTGCGAAAAATTCGGCGGTTGCGCCTGTATGTAAGCTTTCCGGCATAGCACTAGGGTTGCCAGATTGGCGACTTTATCGCCCATTTGGCGACCAAATTGGCGATATCCCATGGTCCAATCGGGAAGCTTCTAGAATAACTTCCTGTCGAGATATTTCTCGAAACGTGTCAAACTTAAAGAAAAGCTATATAAACCATTGCGTTTCTGAGAGCAGGCAGATTGCTAGAGTGTGATTAAGTGTGAGGTTGTGAGAATAGCTGCTCACTGCGAGTGCTAAGCTACGCGAGAGTTCTGTGAACGGAAAGCGATCGAGATAGTGCTTTGCCGTGAAGCTACCTTTACAGTGTAGCTTGACAGTGTATTGGTGATTGTTCCACGGTGTTTATTATAAGTTTAGTGTTGCCATGAAGCTACCTTTACAGCCTGAAGCTGTGTTGCTGATTGTTTCAGCGTATTTATTGTACATTTTCGACGCTTTTAAACGTAATTTTGGAACTGTGCTGTACATAGTGACTCTTGTAAATAAATTGTGCTTTTTATCGTTCTGCATCGTGTTTTCATCGGATACTCTCAAATCCACGAACCCGTATAACGCAACAATATAAATCCCTACAATTTACTAACAGAATTTTGCTGTTGCCATCTAGCATCATAAAAAATCTTTGCCTTTAGGAGTTGTTTTCAGGAGAAAATACCCCCTACTGACTTGATGCGTCGATGATCTGTCTTATTCAGATCGTTTTTCTTGCTTCTGTTTTAGTTTCTTTGCAAGTAAAGCTAAAATATCTTGAAAATGACCACGCACTTTTATACTTAATACCAGTGGGCTGGCCAACGTTCTGCTTCTTTCAACTACTGACACTAACACAGCGTTTCCCCTAATGTGACATCATTATACAAGGATTAGAACTAACACTATTCTGCAGTTGGACATTCTACCACAATCTTTTCATTAACTTCTTTCTTAGTATGAAACTACTAAACTTCTATTTGCTTGTAAGAAGTAAAGGAAGTATTATAATCACGAAAAATTTCGGGTATTACATTTCAACGAAAAAACCGCTCTCGAATAAATCTGAAAGATGCTGTATCTTCATCTGCATGTACGGACAAAATGTAGCATTCCTTTTTTTCAAAATAATTCAAATGCATTTGAAATGGATTCAGAAAAGAATTTTTCCTGATGTCTGTACGAATGTACATTTGTGTCTCACATAACTCAAGAACGAGTAGTCAGGAATCGTTGAAATTGTGTATATGGGATTACTATAACAAATAACTGTGCAGTTCCCTATACAAAATACTCTTTTTCGTTGCATTCGGCCATACCAAACGTATATTGCCACTCTGTTAGCCTGCTCGGTGAGCTCAGTTTTTTTTCTTGTATATAGGTAACTTATGCATTTTTGTCTTTAAAAATGATTGAATTACGTTATTCGTATGTTCCAGTTAAGTTTTTCATATCCTTATTTAATTTATATGCAATAGTTATAGAATCATCAACAATTTAGAAGTGGCGCTAAGCGTAACGACGCTGCCATTTGTTTACATTGGAAATTTTTAGTAGAATAGTGAATTAAGTCAGTTTCTGCACCAACGTTAAGTGATATTTGACCAGTGAAGTGGAAAATTAACTTTCAGTCTTTCTGCACTGAAAATTTTGTCTTCCTGCCCAATGGCCGAGTTGCATGTTTAGGAGTAGAAACTCTAATTTTAATTGTAAATTGTTTTTAACAGCTTTTAACTGCATTTGTTGTTTTAGGTTTTTCTGTATTTCATAATTTTAAACGAAGACTGAGTTTTTGTGCATTTTTGCCTTGCCGCGAAGGGAGAACTAAATTGATTGAATTAGAAATATAACTGTAATAAAATAATAAAATTCGCAGAAATAAGTTTGAAAGAAATGCAGCAGAAAATGTGCATAATTTAATAGACGGTACAAGGAAGTCATATGGTTTCTTGCTTTACCACTTCCTGAAATAAACGTAATCAACAAATATCGAAAGCTTATATTTGGTCTTTCTTTCGATAAATTTGCTTCATAAATAAAAAGAGAGTTATCTCTGAAATACGTAACATAATCTTTGATTGGTAAATCATCTGTGACTCAATGACTTCAACACCATAACGTAAGTGTCTGGTACGTTTAGAGACCGCCATGAGTCGATAAGGACTGTTTCTAGTAATTTGTTTATTTATCTTTGCTGGTTTAGTTGACTACCGATTACTGCAAAGTATGCGAGTCTATTCGCCTAAAGGTATTCTGCCTCAAAGCTGTATGTAAGTAAAGCGTCGGCACTCCCATATTATAACATGACGCCAAATTGCAGCGCCAATCCACTGCAGTGGTGGCGATGTAAACTAAATCTCTTCCCCTCCTCCTCTCCCCTGCAGTGACGTCATGGAGGTTGGAAGTTAGATGGAGAGTTCGCAATGAGTTTTGACACGACTGGATGTAAATATTTTGCAATTGCGTCGTAATTATATATATAAATGTATATATTTTTTATTTGTACAGTATTTCAGAGTCCTAAGTATACGAAAAGAATACATTTTTAAGCAAAGTTTATTGTTATTAACATTAAAATTATGCATTATTTCTTCTCCACTTACACAGCTTCTACCTAAAATACTTTCTCGAATATGACATGATTTTTTTAGCTTCTGAGGCATCTTTTAAATGAAAAAAATCTAAGTCAATTTGTAATTAATGCTCGATTCGGTCCATTTCAAATTAGCGCTCTTTTTATTTTAATAGTGAAATACATTAAATAGTACATAACTTTCTCTGAATATTTCTGAAAGGGAATAAAAAAAAAGATTTTTTAAAATATTATTTAAAACTTGTACCTGCGTCATTATAAAATATACGGGAATAATTCTTTTAATTATCAGATTTTTTTTACCTTTAATTTCAACAATACTTATACTAAAACTCTTCTTTATTACTTCCTCAAGTACGCATCGTCTCAAGGAAACGTGTAGAAATGTATTCCATCAGATTTCGACGAAATCTTACTCTTGCAATTCTTAATCCGCAGTATCGATACGCCATTAGAGAAAATTTTTAAAAAAATTGGTTCTGAAAAGAGCCTTTTGTAATTAAAAAGTACAAAATTAATAAGTTATAAATAACACAACCAAAGCACGTTAGAAGCTAACAAGATTTCGGTAGAATCAAACAAACAACCAAATCAAAACAACCAACAACTGAAAAGAAAAGGAGCATGCGCAGTTTTACTGATTGAGTTTCCACATCGCCACCGCTACGAGCGCTGCGGTCGTTTCGAAGCGCAATTTCTCCAATTGAAGTGTCGACGCTTTACTTATATACAGCTTTGTTCTGCCTTTGCCTTTATTGTGAAAGATTAATTTAAAAATACGTATTGTTACGTGCGTACGGGTTCGTTATATATTGAATGCACAAGTCGTTAAAACGTTAACAAAAATTTATTCTTTCCACAAGAAATGAATTAAAATACTGAAATATTTCTTCACAGATCTTCGCACAATATCACAATATCTCAAACGTTTAGCAAAAACTCAGTTCAAAACAGATAAAATAGTTCTATCTCACAGCGAAATCGCTACAATCAATACAGCATTAAGTAAACAAACAGCAGTTCGCTTTTTACAGCTACAAGTATAACAGCAACAACAAGAACTAACTGAGATGAGGTGTTTCACCTCGGCTTTTATAAGCTTTTAAATTATCAGTAGAACAATCACGATTTTTCTAGATTTTTCTGGATGGCAACAGTAATTACGAGATATTTATTTATTAA
>KK118717.1:690634-713219 GCA_000611955.2 Stegodyphus mimosarum | reverse complement strand
AACAACAAACAGCAGTTCGCTTTTTACAGCTACAAGTATAACAGCAACAACAAGAACTAACTGAGATGAGGTGTTTCACCTCGGCTTTTATAAGCTTTTAAATTATCAGTAGAACAATCACGATTTTTCTAGATTCTGGAAGGCATAATCATTAAATGCACGCGCTCTTTTATTTTTATTGCTATTTTTTTTCGACGTAGCTTTCTCTTCAAAAATCGTCTGTGTTGCACGGGGAAATAAAAAGGAATTATAATTACAATTCTAAATAAATAGCCAAATAAATGTGAAATTCGTAACAGTATATTTTACAAACTCAATAATATTGTTGCGTGCGCACGAGTTCGTCATGGATTGAATGCTCAAGTCGTTAAAAAGTTAACAAAAATTTATTCTTTCCAGAAGAAATAAATAAAAATGCTGAAATATTTCTTCAGAGATATTCATAAAATATCACAATATCTCAAACGTTAAACAGAATTCCGTTCAAATCAGCTAAAGCTAATTCAATCTCACGGCGAATTCGCTACAATCAATCACAGCATTAAGTAAACAAACAGCAGTTCCCTTTAAACAGCTACAACTACAACTGAGACAAGGTGTTTCAATTCGGCTTTTATAAGCATTTTAATTATTCACTATAACAATCTCGTTTTTTCTAGATTTTTCTGGATGACAACAGTAATTACGAGATATTTATTTATTAAATATTAAATTAACGCGCTATTTTATTTTTATTTTTTCGACGTAGCCTTTCTTTTCAAAAATCG
Source organism: Stegodyphus mimosarum (assembly GCA_000611955.2). Taxonomy (NCBI): domain Eukaryota; kingdom Metazoa; phylum Arthropoda; class Arachnida; order Araneae; family Eresidae; genus Stegodyphus; species Stegodyphus mimosarum. The sequence goes on along the minus strand of KK118717.1, from coordinate 712,452 downwards.
TCTGCGTTGGACGGAAAAAATAAAGCAATTTTAATTACAATTCTAAATAAATAGCCAAATAAATATGAAATCCGTAACAATATAAACTAATTGCATTGAATTAATTTGCTCTTTCTCCATAGTTAGAATAGCATGCAAATTAAAGTAATATTTATTTTTTTTCGTTATTAATATATAAACCCTCTGGGCGCCATGACCGGCTTTATGTGATCATGAGATTTTTTATCACTTGTTATATATTAGCTTATAACTTAAGATATTTTGCTTTCTTACTTTCATTAGTAATACAAATGCCATCTTGATGAATGTAAGTTTATGAAAATTAAGACTAAAGTAGATAAATATGCATATTTAGCTAATACAGTTTCTTTAAATAGAGGTCTTCATAACAGATTCAAAACCCCGGGCCGCTCAGAAGGATTTAAAAAATACAAAATTCTTATTAATAAATATAATTTATTTCAGTCATTTTTTATAGTTAACTTAGCTGTTTATGAGCTAATATAGCATTTGAATTTTTTTTTCAGCTTGTGCCAGTTGTTATTGTTTTCGGTCTGTTTTTAGCGGTTACAACCAGTTTCTGCCAATAGTAAGGCACAATGTATTTTCTGCCTTTAGAAAACCAGCGCTCAAAGTGTTAGGTTTTTAGACACCTGAATCGTTTTAATTGTTAATTGGTTTACATTGTAGAGACATTAGGTATTTTTTGGAAGCAAGAGATGTGAAAAAGGAGCAATGCCCTCGCCGAGACTCGTACCGCGTTCAGCGTACTGATTACTACACCACTAGAGCATGCCAAGAACGTGGGAGAAATACCTTATATCCTTCCCCATTTTAAAGGTCGAAGTGGGGATTAGGGGACCCAATCGCCAAATCCTAGTGATGGAGAATCACCATCCACCCCCTTTTTTATTTCAAGCGCCACTGTAGAGATATTAGGTATTTTTTGGAAGCTAGAGATCTGAAAAATGAGCAGCGCTCTCTCCGCGACTCGAACCACAGACTTCTCGAATACGCGTCAAGCGTGCTGACCACTACACCACGAAGGCATGCCAAGAAAACGGGAGAAATACCTTATAACATTCAATACGCTTATTTACGATTAAGCATTTCTTGTTAAAATAAATCTATTTAGGTAATTTGTAACTTTGACATTGTAAGAATACCCGTTTATATTACATTTTAAATGGTAGGATACAATATGAAGGATCAAATTAAATCCATTTTTTTAACATTTATTGTCATTTAAATACTGTTACAAATTTTGTACATGCGTGAATAATTTTATTAAAATTATATGTGAAATTATGGTAATTTTATTTTTTTATATAAGTAACATAAAAATCTGTAGAAGCGAAGCTTTGCCGGGAAAGTAAGAATATAGGGGCAAGTCTATTTAACATTGAGTCTATCTCGTTAAACTAGCTGACGCAAGTTGGCGAATATTTTAGCGAGTAATTTTTCTCGCCAAATTTGGTGAGACTTCTAAAAAAAATAAATCGATTTAGATACGTTTATGAATTTGTAACTTTGAAATTGTAAGAATACCCGTTTATATTACATTTTAAATGCTAGAATACAATTTGAAGGATCAAATTAAATCCATTTTTTAATACTTATCATCATTTAAATATTGTTACAAATTTTGTACATACGTAAATAATTTTCGTAAAATTATGTATGAAATTGCAGTAATTTTATTTTTTGATGTAATGTAACATAAAAATCTGCAGAAGTGAAGCTTTGCTGGAAAAGTAAGAATACAGGGGCAAGTCTTTTTAACACCGAGTGAATGGTTATCTCGCTAAACTGGTGAGATATCGCCAATCTGGCGACGTTTTTAACCACTAATATTTGTTGGAAAATTTGGCGAGACATGTAAAAAATAAGTCAAACTTGGCGGCCATTTGACGACTTTTGGTCCGGTCTCTGTATAACTATAAGCAGTATAATAACTGAACAACTCTAATTGATGCTCTACCTAACTGTAACCGTTCCGGCCCTCATTTGCCTTCCAGTAATTTCGAGAGGTGGAAAGTACTCGAGATTTATCGGCTGCCAGGATAAAACTAGATAAGACCTGGGAGAGGATCAATTTCTGAGTAGTTGTTTAGTTCAGAGTACTGAGAGATCTCCGTAGGAACTTCGTATTTTTACATACGCTTTTCACTGCGTTATGTTTAACGATTTTATTAGGTTGAAGTGTAGCTACTGATTGTTCTCTGTGATTCTGAGAAGAGTTGAACAAGTATTTCTGTCCAAAGTTCCAGAATTGTAAAGTGTTCCTTTTTGTAAAAAAACTTTCATCAAACTACGATCGCTTCTGTGTGCCTTCAGTTTATTCCGAACCCACACGCACGCAATAATATAATTACAGAGAAGGTTTTTGCTTTTTAAATTTCTAACACCCACCTCAGAAACTAACTTTCCCTTTGAAATAATTAATAGATTACTTTCATGATGTCTGCCACATCATATGAAACTTCATAAATTTTAGAAATAAAAGCATATATTTATAAAACACATATATATTTTCATCTTTTCTCGTTAACAAAAGAAATCCTATACCTTCCTATATTCATATTTTCTATATTATGGCAAACTTTACAACATTCGTATATTTCACATGGCAAATTGACAAAGATATCGGCAACTGCTTGAAGTTTTAAAATAGGCTCAAATTTTTAGGTTAATTTTTTTCCCTTTCCTGACATGTTTATTGACAAAGTTTGTATAAACTTGTACCACACAAAAGTTCAATTCAGTGCTTGAAAACGTTGGAAAATATCAAATGTTTAATTTAATTATCCTCTGTTTTGAAGCTGAGGATGGCAACGATTTGTAAAGCAATTTAAAATGCAGTCCTAAGTTTTAAGACTTTTATTTTGATTTACAGGTAAGGTGTCATTTTTATGTATTTAAAATTGTGAATTGTAAGATTAAAATAATACAATCAATAGGATGTTTTAAGTCTTATTGTTATGATTTGCATTCTTACAAACTATTTTGAAGTTAGTTTTCAAACATTTAGTTATAAATGAGCTTTAAGGGAAGAATTATCTATTGTTGTTTACATTAGTTATTATTCCAAAGGGTGTTAGCCTATAACCACGTTTTGGCATTTACGTTGATTCACTTTTCAAACTGTTGGCACCAAATATTACAGTCCGGTATTATATTTAAAGAAATTAAATAATGAAGAATCTGTATGAATGTATGTATGTTTCTCGCATTGTACCTACAGCCATCAAATTTAAATAACGTAATCCTCCATAGAATACGGACATCTGGATGCCAGAATTTTGGAATTTCTTTTATTATCTATTTCATGTTTTGTCAGGAATTTAAGAATTTTTTTATTCACAAATTCAACGATTTCAAAGCGAGGAATGGCAACACTGTACGAAAAAAACATTTTTATCTCCAGCATGCGAGACTGTGTATCGGAAATTCTAAAGATAGGCTCATTTTGAAATTATTTTGCGATATTCTGTTGAATTTGAATTTTATGGTTTAAGTGCGAAGGCCATGATATTTAATAAATAAAGGTGACACACGAAACGTTAAAAAAGCTCCCTTTTGGGCTTGATGTAAAATTTGAAAGCTTTCAGATTTTTATTTATTGCTGCTTTAGTTACTGTTTCCAGCATTAGCTGTGACATCAGAATTTTGGAAGAATTTCAGCCGTTCGCTTATTCGATTTGATAAAAACGAATGCTTGGTAGTTACAAGAGAAATCACAGCTAAAATTTATTCTACCTTTTAATCTTTTCATGATCATCAACGAGCTCAACTCGCATTCCAGTTAGGCACCGCAGCGGACGCAGACGAACACTACTCGCATTACACATTTACGACTGACAGATATCGCGTATATTTGGGAAGAAAAAAATTACTTAATCTTGAAACCGCCGAATGATTAACTTGAAATGCAATACTAAGCCTAACGAAAACAAATTTGCTTCTGATTCTGGAAAGAATAATAGACAATATTTAAAGATTTACAATATACAAATAAAACTCTATCTTATAGTCAGTTACTTTAAAACAGGCACTTTAAACTAATTTTTCATCTCATGTTTCATCATGTGTTGTAACTACGCTAACGATAACGCTAAAGAAAATTGTAGAGTCCTCTAATTTTTTTCCCGCTCATTTCCGTTTAGAATGTTCCGCAACATAAAAAAGCATGAATGAAGGTTGACTTGAATACCAGCCTCAAATGAGGTGCAGAAAATAAATGCTGCATAATGATTACGATAGGCGTTACGATCATAAAGGAAGGAGAATCGCATGCAACTGTAAGTGCCTATTTTAAAGTGACAGGCTACAGTACCTAACTTATGCGTCGGAAGCTTGGGCGCTGACTTTACGTGATGAGGAAGCTTTGGGGAATTTTGAGAGAAGGATTTTGCGTTGCTTACTTGTTAGGATCCGTGTGAATGGATCATGGAGAAGAAGATCTAATTTAGAGTCATGCAAGATCTATAGACAACCTGATTTAGTAAAATTCTTGAAACTGCAGAGACTTAAATTGCTGGTCATTTGACCAGAATGCATGAAGATAGCCGTTGACGGCTATAGTAGCTGGGCTAATAAGATTTTAAGAACTTGTAAGATTTACTGTCTACCTTTTGTGTGAAATCTGGAGAGTAGTGACTGCACAAAAGAAGTTCTAAAACTACCCTTTGTTACACTCTTTAAATTATTTACAATAAGTCAACTCGATGATAACACACCACGCCTCTGCTTGGGCGGTAACTGAAACAATAAGAATGAAATTCAAAAATTGAATATATTAACAAGTAGTAGAATAACGCTACAGTGCTTAGACAATCCTGTTTCCTAGCAGAGCGTTGATAAGTTTAATGGCAGCAAAGTAATAGCTGTTACACCACACTTAACCAGGAATAGCAGCTAAGCCGAAGCTGGCGCTACAACACGCACAGAGTTTTCCCAGACTCTCTAACTTTCCTTTTTAGAACTTGATATTTAAACTTTTTCTCCCACTGGTAGAATTTGCATTTCTTTACGCGCGCTAGCAAATTTAAATATTCTGGCTCTGACAATTACGGGAATGAAAGCTCATAGGAAAGAACTTCCAAAATTAAATTTAACTGGTTATTCGAAATAAATATAAATCTCTACAAACTCGTTACCTGATATTCAATAGCAAAAGAGAAATTCAACAACCAGGATAAATACTGAGGACGACGGGTACAATCATAAACCGGCAGGCGTTGTGAGTTCTCAGTTTCGCACCTTAGATTATTACTCTTATCTTAAATTCCCTTCTTTTGCATATTCTGGTGAAGTTGACAAAACAGTAAAAATAAAGAACAGGCTTTAACATAACCGAAATGAATTTTACAGATTAATTACAAATTTGATGATTACTGAGTGGGGAAGGAGTAGGATAATAACGCAAATGCAGCTAAAATGGGTAAACTTAGTATTTTAAAAAAACCACCCAGACGGTATAATGGATAGGAAAGCCTACTACGATGCCGATGGACCCGGGTTCGAATCCCAGAGAAGGCGTGGCTGTAACTGTTTGTCCCATGCCTACTAGGTGCTTTCACAATAAAGTGGCCACCACTTCCGGCCTTAGTAGTGACGAAGCCTAAGTAGGCTGAGTGCGTAAGTGCCCAGCAATGGAGCGGGGGCTATTTTGTAATGCGCAACCTTTTTGCAATATAATGTTTCAGGAAAAATGAAAGTAATTATTAACGGATATTTTCTAGAGACTGCTGTATTTTTTGTAGACATAACGACATAAATTATTCTACTTTTTTAGTATTACCTTTAGTTTCGAGCATCTAGTTGCTCGTGCATTAAGGAAATGTTTTAGTTTTCTTTATTTTCTGTTCTTGACAAATTCTCAACTTGCGTGCAAATTTACGCATCACTGAGCATTTTTGTCTGTCATGATACATTATTAAGCTACTGCAAAGTTTTTTCGAAAGGAAGATTGTTAAGAAACAATCCTTCAGCTACTGCTGAAAAATAATTCCCCGTGCTCGAACTGTTGCCAAACTAATTTTCATAAATCCAATTAAATCTACGCTCTTGCATCAAAATATTCGCTTTAATATAATTATACTTCATTTTTATGCTCAATTATGACAAACCTCTGTGACTGATTACCAGATATGAGCTACGTTTTGACGCAAACTACATTACGGAACTCAATCCGAGCGCAATTCGAAACTCCAAAAACGCTAAATTTTGCTAAAAGCTTTAAAAATAAGCTGACAGAAAATAAGAGTCGTGGCTAATTACTCATTTCAGCTTTAGTTTAGGAAAAAGAACAAATATTTGGCAATTTGTGTTCTCTGTCCCTGGCATTACAAGGTAGGGGAAAAAAATCCCTCTTAAGATTAGACAACGTTGTTTTTAGGGATTAATTATGGCGGCAGAACAAAACTAAGGAAATCGCAAAGATGCAGCTTTAATTGCTTTAAAAATTGATTAATGTCTTTCGACAGGCCTTTTTCTTCCCTCGTCTCTCATTACAGATACAGGATAGCTGCACTAAAAGAAAAAAGCGAGTTCTCTAAAAGCCATACACATCATTAGTGGATGTTTTCCACTTGGTATCTGTCTTCGGGGATCTTTAATTAGGATTAAGACCTCACCAATTCTATCTTGACCGACTTCCTATTTTTGATCTTGGGTCTTGATGCTTTCTTTACTTATTTAGTTAATTATTTTCTGAAAAATAGTTAAGGAATTTATTTTTGTCAGTCGGGGTAAATAAAACAGGAATACGCATAACCTTTTTTATTGTAATGAAACACAGATTTTTTTTTAGGGAAAAAAATTAAATCTGAATTCTCTTTGAAGAATTTTTATATAAAATTCTCTTTCTACTACACTAAAACTGGAAACAAAATAGAACGTGTTAACATTTCTGGGAAAGGAAATTTAACTTCCAATTGTTTTTAAAAAAATTTTTAATACTTTACATACTGGTGTATTTCTTCATCGCTTTACTAATTTACCTTTTAAAGCCTGAGAAATTAAAACTACGCCATGAATACCATTTCTAATGGGGTGACCTAAGTGAGAAACATGGGACATTAAAAGGCACATACTAAGATATTTGTATTTTAAATAAATTACCACTACACTTATTGTCATCGTGTTTAGTGTTTCTGGCTGCTGTATTGCTCGTTGTGCTCGGGATCGGTGTCTGCCGAAAATATTGCGGACGAAAACGTCGCGGAGAAAACGACACAAGCCGAAAACGTGGCAGTACAAAACATCGTGAGAGAAAAGAAAGCAAACAGAAAACACCGCAGTTCTGAAACATCGTAGTAAAAAATATTGTGGTCGAAAAAAAAAAAGCAGTTCAAAAATTTTGCAGTTTGTAAACATCGTCTTCGAAAATATCGTGGTAAAAAATAAAGCACCTACAAATCATCGCATGACGATAACATCGTACATATGCATTATTTCGGGTTTTAAAAGTTGTAAGTGCATTTTCGCATCATGATTTGGAAGCACAAGAAGGAAAGAGGGATGGATATTTTTATTCTGTATTTCGTATTTTTGAGTGAGTTAATACACTTTTGCTGAAAAAATAACAAGTAAAATTAAGCGTTTAAAAATTGAAAAGGAGTAGAAATTCAATGCAACTTATAGAACTTAATGGAATTTTAAATTTATATAGTTAATTAATAAAGGTTATTAATAAATTAATCTTTTTTTATAAAGTTTTACTGATAATTTTCATGAAAAATGTAGTCTAAAAATGTTTAGAAAAAGGAAGACAAATAACTGCAATAAGTTACTTATATACAAACGCTTAGTTAACTAGCAGATTATTTTCTTTCACGTTTGTTAATCCGTTATTGTTTTAGTAAAAATTACATCTTGTTTTGTTTGCTTTTATTCTTGAAGTGTCATTTACAGTTTCATCCTGTTTCCCGTTTTCCTTCTTGCGCTTCCAAATAGTTATACGAAAATGCAGTTACAACTTTTAAAATCTGAAAAACGTATATGTACTATATTATCGTCATGCAATGATTTGTAGGTGCTTTATTTTTTACCACGATGTTTTTAAACTGCGAAATTTTTGAACCGCTTTATTTTCGACAACAATATTTTGTACCACGATGTTTTAGAATTGCGATGTTTTCTTTTTGCTTTTTTCTCCCACGATGTTTTATACCACTACGTTTTCGCCTAGCGTTGTTTTCGTCCGCGATGTTTTTAGCTGTAACCATCTGTATTTTAAAGAAATTACTATTACACTTATCATTATCTTGCTTTGTGCTTTTGGCTGCTGTATTGTTCGTTGGGTTCGGGATCGAATGTCGGATACGGTACTGATGCTTTTAAATGTATAATGCCGTACCTGAAAGCATAGAAGCAGTCAAAATACTCAAATACAAATAAGTAGAAAATCCCCTCGAGTGGCTTGGTGGTAGGAAAACCCAGAAGAGACATTGGATACATCCCCCGGAATTCCTCCTTTAGAATTGTGACTGAAGTAGACGACATCTTACTGTAACCTGTGTGATGCTTATCCCATGCAAACGATAGATGGAATATTGCGCTCCTTACCATAGTGAAATTTGCTGACTTGTTCTGATTACATCACGTGAAGTCAACCACACTGTATAATGGTTAGGAGAGCCTACTGCGGTAGAGAAGAATCCGGGTTCGAATCACGGAGGAGTTATGGATGTTTGTAAATGCATAGTGTCTGCACGGCATGAGGGCAGTCTAAATATCCGACGAGCCGAAAGCCCTCTCGAGTGAAGACACTCAAAACCGTCCCCTGGGGTGTTGTTTATCAAACTTTCGAACGGAACTGAGCGCAGTCACCCGTATGGTGCTCAAAGTGCTTGCCAATAAAAGGTGCAATCTTGCACTCCTTGCCTCGATGAGTTTGGTGGACTTGTTCTGATGTTATTGGCAGAAAAGTGAGCTAAGTCATAACAACAACAACAACATACTTGAATTAAAGAACACAAAACATTTTTTTTAATTTATTTTAATAAAAGTATGTGTTTCGTTTCTTTCCTCCCTCCCTCACTTTCCCTTTTGCGCATTTCACTTGTTCACAGCAGAATTGTGTAAAATGACTGACTAAACATAAAAGCACTTAAGAACAAGCTGAAACAGGGTTCATTGATTAGAGAAAGAGATAGATTAAATTTGACCTTAAACTTGCAAGACAGCCATTTTCTCTTGGAGCTGCCGGCGTTATTTGTTTGTGAGCTTATATTCGCCGCTAATTGAGCTAAAAGATTTAAATGATTCCGAAGTAAATCTGGTTTAAAATTCAGTTACCTTAATTACTATGGGTGATAGCTGTGAAGGGCATGCTCTCCAGATTTAAGCTGTTACTGTTTGTTATTCTCTGTAATTATTACCTGTAACTGTCTAGTACTTTACTGACATGTACAGTGCAGGATAAAAAGGGGGAGGACAGTTCTATATCTCCCGTTCTACCGGGCCAATTGACGAACTTCAACTTGCGTTTTTCATGTCTCGAAAGCGTGACTTAAGATATGTATTAGATTTATATATAGCATTCTTTTAACATAGGTATTTTGATACAAAATCGGACTTTTTCTGAAATGACATGCCAATGTTTTTCCATATTTCGAATTTACGACTCAAATTATGACAAACTGTTAAGTTTTGTAAAAATCGCAAAAGTAGTTTTTAAAAAAATTAGCCTTTAATAGTTTAGTCCTCAATGTTAATTGAATTTGGTATATATTTATTAATCTCTCTTTTTTTATTAAACTTATTTGATTCTTCCTTTCACATTTCGAAATTTAGGTTCATTCCAAATAAAATTCGCTCATTTTTTATGACTTATTTTTAAAATTTGTATTTTTAAATAATTTTGTAAATTTTTCGAAAAAACATTTCTGTTTATAATCTATAAAATTTTTACCATCGCCTTAAAGTATTTCTAAGCATACCTGCAAAAGATTAGAGTTTTTTATTCAACATTTCCGAAGATATACGTGAATTTATATATTGGCGTTTTGAAATTGCATATTTTTTAAAGCGATAAAACACTAAGTCTGGTTTAGGCACTTTGTTAAAATTATTTGAAAGTTAGAACGATGTGACGTTTTCTTCCTTCGTGCACAATGTAAAAAGGGAAAGGAAAATAGGTTGCCATATAGTAAGAAGTTCGCCAAATGAATTATTCTAGGCGCAAATAGAATAAAATTGCGCCAAGATAAACTTTTTAATTTCTCCGTAAATTTCGCCCCAAATTTTACAAAATTTGATATTTAGGTATTATTCAAGTTGTAGAATCGAAATATGGAAAACAGTTGTCATGCCATTTCAGAAAAAGTCTGATTTTGTGACAAAATACCTATGTTAGAACAATGCTATATATAAATATAACATATATCCTATGTTGCGCTTTCGAGACATGAAAAAGGCAGTTTGAATTTCGGCAATCGGCCCAGTAGAACGGGAGCTATAGAACTGTTCTTTTTTTTTTCCTTCCCAGTGTACGTTGTACTCTATGATTGCAGATGTAAACCTGCTTTGTGTTTCAGTTTAAGTATAACTGATTTTACAATATTTGTTATTATTTAAATTTTTTTAGTTAAAGCCTAATTAGTAATCTGAATTAAAATTATGCAAAACATACACACAAGCATATAATTATTCACATATGCAGCTGTACTTTAGGAGCAGTTTTCAACAATTCTCCTCAACGCTATTCTATTTTTAAAAATTATTTAAATTATTTTTGAAAAATAGCAGAAGCAACTTTGTTAAATCATAAAAATAAATATAAGGATAGCCATCCAAATAAGCTGCCGTGAATAGCATACAAGACTGTAGAAAGTTAAACGTAATGAATGAGAAACATAACTTAAATTTAGAAGATCCTTGAAGTTATTTGCATTATTTTTTATATTTTGTTTCCTAGAATTTAAACTGACCTCAAAGATTACCTGATCGTAATCATTATAGTTTAATTGATTAAGATCATGAAAACTCTTATTATTTTATTAAAAGCACTTAATACAAAAATAATTCGCTCTTTTTACGTAGTAATGTTAACTAGTTGTGTAGCATATTAGCATATTTTTGAAATCACTCTTTTGCAGGTATAAAGATAATACAGTAATTGTGACCGTAATGTTTCGAAAGGTATTGGAATACATGCGTTATTATTGCTTTTTACGAACTTATTGTTCCTTAAATAGAGATATAAAGTTTTTTTTTAAATTATCTGAAAATCAATGTTAACTTCTTCGAAAAATTCCAAAAACCTTAAGGTTTATCCTAACTTTAATAACAGTTACTTTAAGTTTATGCATCTTTCTTATCCATTCTAGCTTCAGCTTACAATTTCCTACCAGAATGCATTTTCAGAAACGCGGTTAATGAGTAAGAATAGTATTTAAATCGATGTTTCCACCGACTTTGTTAAGGACCCCGAGTTCCTAACTAGCGCGCGTTTGCCTTTGGCTACGTCTGTCTGAGCTATTGCTACGCTCGGCTATACTTTAGGCCCTTGTTTGGCTTCGACGACTTAATTAAGATTTAGGGGCCAACTACTTAGAATCTTGATAGCTTCGGCTATAACTTTCAGTGAGCTTTAGTTAAGCTAGTTAAGTTTAATTTCATATTAATTCAAGTTCAAGCCCAAGTGGAGGCCTTGCTGTACGCTCCGAGTTAGGAGCTGATTGTGTCATAATTTTTTTGAGAAATAAGGGGTAGTTAACCCTTCTTGAGTCTCACGTCTCTGTTCACACACTCAAGCGATTATTCGCTTATTAGTGTTTGGGGTTTTAGATTATTGAACTGTGAATTAAATAGGTGAAAACACACAAACTGAGATTTGTTTATTGTGCTTGAGCTTCTTGTTTGATCATCATTTTATAGCACTGATACAGTCAAGAAATATGTTAGCATACTTTTTTTTTAAATTGCTGAAGGATTTCGAATAAAAATAGAAATTTTATTTTTATTATTATTCTTTATTCCCATTGCTAAAAACAATTCTATTTTTTAAATAAAAAGCTTTGAAATTTAATTATTGTAGTTTTCAAATTTAAATAAAGACTGGTATGCAAAAGAGCATATCCAGTTCTGGCAAATTTGTATTGGTCATTTTTCAGTTTCATTAGCATTTGACTATCAATTCGGACATTTTTGATTGGTTTATTACAAAACATAATCATCATATTTTCATCAAGAAGTAAACCAAAGCACCAAAGATGAATGTTTTTATGGCAAATGACAAGTTTACCAAATGTATTATTTTTCACAGTAAATTACTTATATGATGCAAATGCGAATAGAAATTAAGGAAAAAAGTGTTTTTTTTTTAAAGTTTGTCATTACAAGGGCTACATGAGTAAGTATAAACAACCAGAAGACAAAATAAATTTTTTTTAAACCTCGCTATATTCACACGTTAACAAATTTCGTGGTATAAAAAACACGAATACCTTGATATAAAAAATATGAATTGCATATAAGTAGTTGAAAGAATAGAAAAATTAATTTTAGCTTTTTATTCATGTATTGTTGCAGAGTCATTAGGATTTTTTGAAGCAGGAGTACATAAAAAATGAACAATGCCCTCGCCGGAACTCAAACCTAGGTCTCTCCAATACCCTCCGAATGAGCTACCGTTACACCACAAAGGCATGCAGAAAGGAGGTAGAAAATATCTTATATTGTGATTCAATATCTGTAGTGGCTTAAATTTAGTCACTAGCGATGCAGAAAATAAGGTATTCAGGGTCAAAGGAAACTTTTTATACACCTTTTCTTTATTTTAAATTGGTGGATTTCATGTCCGTTCGAATTAAATACTGTCAACTGAGGGGAATGTCTATTGCAAATCTCCTGCGCAAGCGATCCAAAGGAATAAATTGTATTTGAATAACTTAACACTTTTCATCAATAAATAAATACACATATCTCCACGTCAGTGATACTTGCGATGAAATAATACCTTAAGAATTAATTTTCCACTATTTGGCCTATTTTACTTCCTTTCTACAAGTAAAAAAGAAGTATTGTAATCGCGAAAAATTTCGGGTATCATATTTCAACGAAAATGTCTATTTTGACCCCTATAGATTGCAATTTAACTCTGTTTTGCGTGACCTCTGTACGTAAGGACAGAATAAAGGACTCTTTTCCCCAAACTAATTATAAAACTGATTTAAAATGCATTCAGAAGAGACTTTTTTGTGGCGTCTGTACGTACGCATGTACGTATGTATGTATCTCGCATAACTCAAAAACGAATTGCCTCAGAACTATGACATTTTGTATATAAGAGTGTTATAACATATAGATGTGCACCTCCTATTTTGGTTTCAATCGGCAGCAACAAAAGTATATAAATATATGTTTCTATATATCCCCTCTGTTACTCGGCTCAGGGAGCTCAGATTCATAATTCTTATATGTTTGTAAACCGTGCATTTTTGGCTTTAAAAAGATTGAATTATGTTGTTCTTATGTTCCGCTTAAGGTTTTCATGTCTTTAGTTAACCTGCATGTTATAGTTGTAGAATTATCAAAATTTTAAAAGCTGTTAAGTGAAGCTAAGCCTAAATGTAGCATAAGCCATAGCAGCCATATTTGTTTACATTTGAAACGTAACAGAATAGTGGATTTATTGCGAATCTAGAGAAACTAACCTTCGCAACAACAAAGTAACGTGTTCTTTTATTATTGCGAATTAAATTTTGTTTAATGCATCTTAGAATTATCATTTAAGTTATTAAATTATCCCATATATTGACTCAGCGTCCACAATAAATTCAGTTTCTACGCTTTCAGTGTCTTTTTGCCGTGTGTGACCACAAGTAAACTTTCAGTTTTGTGCACCGAACAAATCTGTTTTCTTGTCCGGTGGCCGAATTGCTTGTTTTTGCGTAGAAACTGTAATTTTAATTGTAAACCTTTTTAAAATTGTTTTAACTGTGTTTGGTGTTTTATGTTTTTCTATATCTTTCAATTTTTAATATAGATGTTTTGAGTTTTCATGGTTTTTTTGCCTTGTCGCGAAGAAAGAACTGAATTAATTGAATGAGAACTATGTCTCTAATGAAATTCGAGGAAATAACTTTAAATGAAAAGCAGGGAAAAGTGTGCATAATTTAATATACCCGTACAAGGAAGTAATATGGTGTACACATCAGATTTTTTTTTTCATTACCATTTTGGGTAGCTAATTTAACTATGAAATTTTACAATGCATACCCATTAAGTTCTGGAAGACTAAGTATTAAACTATTAGGACTAATAATAACTATTAAGTTTAAAATTGTTTCAGTTGAAACTGAAATTTGCTCATTAGGATCCACTGAGTTTCCTTTTATTTTTATGAATGTTACATTTTAAATTTTTAAGTACTTAAAAAATTAATTTCGGTGGTATATGTTTTCGGATGTTCAACTATAATGTGAAGCTTTAAGTTTTCCGGACTGTTACTTTTATTCTGATAATTTTCTTTAATGCATGTTACATTTGAATTACCCAACCTAAAAACATTTTCTCGCATACATGTTACATTTGGAGTACCAAACCTGAAAACACAGCTACAAAACAGAAAGATTTCGTTTTTACTGTTGGAAAACTATGGTATTCCTTTTTTAATTAGAATCGCAACTGTATTAAAATATTTTCAATAACAGAGACAACAACAATAAAATTAGCAAAATTAACAATATTAACAATATTAACAATATTTCATAAAAGACGTATCTCTAAATTTGTAGAACAATTTTCGTAACAAAAATATTTTTATTACACGAGAATATTTACAAACAATTCATTTATAATAATTATTACTATAGTTTGTAATAGAAACGTTCATTTAATCTTTAACAACCTCGTCACAGTCATTTATCCTAAGATCGTCTTTCTGTGAGAAATTATTCTCCAATTTAAACGTCTCTTTCTTGTTTTCAGTTCCATGCTGTAAGTTTGTTATACTAAATTGTAAACGATTGCGCACTATTTCTTTCGATAGAATTTCTTACGAATGTTTTATAATAATACATTCTTCTAAAACTTTCAGCCAATTTATTCATTCTCTTCCAATGAAAGCAGGATTTGGATTTTTTTGTCCTTTTATTGAAACCCTCCCTTATAAGAGATTTAAATGATTATAAGGCCTTTAGAAGTGACAGTTCGTTCTGTGTATTTATTACATTTGTCTGTGATTCGTGGATTTGCAAAAATCTACGGATTTAAATTTTAAATTAATTATTCAACATAAAAAACGATTCATTTCATAGAACGAAATGTTTTTAGTTCTATAGCTTCAGATATCATCAATTGTTTGAAACATTGTTTTAAATTTATTATTTAAATTATCCATAGCTCAGTTAATTTTATTACTATTATTGAGAAATAAAATATTTTAAATATCAAACGCTTGATTTTAAATATCAAAGTTATAAAATGAACGAGATGTGACGTCATACTCTCCAGCAATTTGTAATTTTGGTGAAAAGGAAAATAGGTTTGAATCATTTATTTCAAGTTTTGCTTAGCAACAAGAGAACGAAAATTTGCTTTCCGATTATTCATCAGATTATTTTTTTAATTAAATTTGCATTTTGATCTGATTACTTGGACCACATTCAAAAGTAGGTTTCACATATTGATGCAGCTGTTTTTTCATACACGAAAAATCGATGTAAGTAAACTATGAAAATAGACAGAATAAGATAAATGAAATAAGAATAAATTTATTGTTATACCCTTTTTGTATTTTACTGTGGCATTTTATAAATTAATTCCGTTCGGATTATGTTTCAAAGTTCTTATTATTACGAAACAAAATTGCGTCAAAATACAGAATTTTATAAATCGAATTACCTATTCAAAAAAGCAAAAAATCTGATGTATACACCTTATGACTTCCTTCTACGGAATATTAAATTATACGCAATTTTTCTCGCATTTCATTTAAGCTTATGGAATTGAATTTAATCTACTTCGTCAATAGTGCATAAACCACAATAAAATAAATGCACTCTTCAAAATTCACTATATTTGTTTACCATAGCGACACTCCGGCGTTAGGTTCACTTAACAGCGTTGCATCTCGTTCATTTTATAACTCAGAATGCACAAAAATTATACCATCTGACGGATTATTTAATTGTTGCCACCTGTTCTATTCAAATACTATAATAAATCTAAAACGATGCATAAAACAAATTAAGCAAACAAAGAGAAAACAAAAGAAACAGTTTTTCACTGACGTTTCAGTATTTCTCATTCAATTAATTCAGTTCTCTCTTTGCGACAAAGCAAAAATACATAAAACTCAAAATATTTACATTAAAAATTACGGAGTATATCTTAAGCACATATTTCCTCGAATAAACTCCATAATGGATTAAGCATGATATAACTCGCAATACTAAAAGAAGGCGTTATCTTTGTTGTTGCGAAGCATAGTTTCTCTAGATTGGCACCAAATCCACTATTCTGCTGAGTTTCAATTGTAAACAAATATGGCAGCTATGTTAAAAATAATTAGGTTTAGCCTCACTTAAACAACTTTAAATTGTTAATAATTCTACAAGTGTTGCATGCAGATTTAATAAAGGCATAAAAATCTTAATCGGAAAATAAGATTAACGTAATTCAATCATTTTGTAAGGTATTTCTCCCGCCTTCTTAGCATGCCTTCGTGGTGTAGCTTTCAGCACGCTCGGCGCGTATTCGAGAGGTCCGTGTTCGAGTCCCGGTGAAGACATTGCCCATTTTTCACATCTCCTGTTTCAAAATAACCTAATGTCTCTACAATTTTTAAAGCAAAAATCGGGTGAACATCTACATACCAGTGCACATCTACATGCTATATAGAAAATTTCAACGTTCTGAGGCTATTCGTTTTTGACTTTTGCCTGATACACGCATACATACGTACGTATAGACACCACGAAAATAATCTCTTCTGAATCCATTTTAAATCAGTTTTATAATTTGTTTGGGGACATAGAGTCCTTTATTCTATACTTACGTACAGATATCACGCAAAACCATCGTTAAATTGCGTTCGATAGCGGTCAAAACGGATAAATATGGTACCCAGGAACTTCGTAATTACCATACTTCCTTTACTTCGTACAAGGAAGTAAAAATAGCCGTTTTACTTAAGAAATATGTTAAACATAATATAAGAAATTTAGTTTCGTTCAAAATGTTGCATGTGACATTAAAATGAAAAGCCAGCATAAGTAGGCACCACTATGTGACTGTAACATTTATGAGCTTATTTTGTTCATTTCGTTTCCTAGGAAGTTCCTTCTGGCCATTATTTAAGACCCGTGACCCATTGCAGTAAAAGTGATAAAATATCATAACCACACAGCTGAAAAGGAAACACTAGTAAACTAATTACAGCAAACTACCCAGACGTTATATGATTAGGAGGTGAGATGATATCTTCCAAGAGTAAATTTCCATTTATGTTACATCTGCGAAACCTCACATGGAACTAACTATTTTTGCAATTATGTACAGATCTCTGAGAAATATTTCCGTATTTAGTATTAACAAATCCTTAGAAGGTAGTATTTCTTTTTCCCATGTTTCTGGAATACGATCGGATGCAAAGAGGATGTGGAAATCCAGGTAGGTCACATTTGGTCAAAAATAATGGATAAATGGTTTCGATATCGTTGATCCCTAAACTAATCTATTCTGCCGCCCAACCGGGACACGGGGTAGTGACTCTAACTGCCGGACCGAAGGGCCTGGTTTCGAATATCAGTGAGAGCATGGATGTTTGTAAATGTCTAGTGTCTGTGTGACATGATGGCACTCTAAATATGCGACAAGTTGAAAGTTCTCTTGAGATGTTGGTATTAGGAGATGAGGGGTGGGAGATCCTCGGACCTGTACCCACGTGTATTCGCTCTCAAATTTGGGGTGAGAGAACTGACCTAAAGTCGGACTATCACCTATATGATGCTCAAGGCTCTTGCCAACAACAACACAGTCTTGCTGTCCTTGCCACAATATATTCCGTTGGCTTATGCTGATGTTACTGTCAGACAAGTTGGATACGTCATAACAACAACAACAACTAAGCTATTCTGAGGCTGTTCCTGGCTTCAAAAGCTGCGAAGTATACAGAAAACTCTTGACAAGCGCGGATTTGTGGAACTCAGTTTTGCACATACGTGTTATCTTAACTGTTTCTGTTTAACTTTCATAACGCTAGAATTTCATTCATATCTGGAAGCTGCAGAGCGTCGGCTGCGTTGACATTGCAATGTACCTTTTATAAGAGACCTCCAACCTCTAACATCTGGCAACCCTGCTTGGCACTGCCCGCTAGTTGAGAGAACTAGCTAGAGTTGCAATCATTTGATTCATATCAAAAGAGCTGTAGTGAAGTATTTGTCAGTCCTTCTTCTTCTTTTGCATTTGTATTTCTTTTAACTTCCAAAATGCAATGTGATATCTAACAACAAGAACGAAGATGATAAAGCATCAATGTTTAGACTTTGCCTTTAATTGAAATTTTAGAAAATGGAACTCGTGTTTCATTGCTTACAAAAAACTAGCAATAAACTTATCAAGCGTAATAACAGTATGCGAGAATAAGAAAAGATTCGTCTAGTGACATAGCTTCAACCTTCTGCGGCAAAGGTTCTTTAAGTTTCAAGAAGAATTCCGCAGTTGAAAAAGAGAGGAAATATTAATAGCTTGATTTGGCAAAGCAATTGGTGACGAAGGCTTTTCACATTTAGAAGCCAAAGAATTATTGAGAATGATGATCGAGAAATGGCGAAGAAAGAAACATTTGGATTATCTTATAATACCAGCTAACAGCGAAAGCAGCGACAGTGAAGAAGAAGATAAAGCGGATAAAGATCGAAACTAACCAAATAAAGAAAGAAGATTGCACTATATGACATGCATTTTATGAGAGGCAGCGCTCTTTGCCGCGATACGTTTAAAGAACTGCGTCAGTCGTTGTCCTAAGCAAAAAAATCTCCGATTGTTTTACAAAAAAAATGTATTATGTACTTACTCATACAGAAATAATAAAAATCCTTTTTAACCCAAAGGGCGTTAGCCCAGAAGGGCTAATTTCTTTTTTGGCACTTTGTATTGAAAATTTTAAATATCCGTTTCACTTTTCAAATTGCTGCCACCAAATATTATCGTCCTGTGTTATATTTAAAAAAATTAAATAATGAAGAATCTGCATAAATGTATATATGTTGCTCGCATTGTGATAAAACAAAGTTATCTACAGTTATCCAATTTTGAATAATGTAATCCTCCGCCAAATATGGGCATCATCTGGAAACTTTGATTTGGAATTTGTTTTATTATTTATTTCAAATTTTGTAACACTTTAACGAATTTTTGATTAAGAAACTCAACGATTTCAAAGCGAGCAATGGCAACACTGCACAAAAAAAAAAACGTTTTTATGGCCAGCGCGTGGGACTGTGTATCGGAAATTCTAAAGATATGCTCATTTAAAAATTATTTTAAATTGAGTGTTATGGTTTAAGGGCGAAGAACATGATGTTTAATAAATATATGTCAGACATTAAATGTTAATAAAACGCCCTTTTAGTCGTAATGTAAAATCTGAAAGCTTTCGGATTTTTTTTCAATTATCATTTGTTTCATTTTCCCTTTATATTGCAACAATATTTAGTTTTTTAACTTATGCACACTTCTTTAACTTGAACGACACCTAATAAATTTACTTCCATGGAAAGTTAACTTTGCGGAACGCGATTTTGCAGTGCACGTGGTGAATTAATGACCTAATCCCCGCGTTCGGCGAGGGTTTGTTACAGTACTTGTTCGCAATGAGGAAATAACCTGTAGCCAAATTTTAATTATTTCCTACCTTTATCAAACAACGTTTGCTATGACGTCCTTCTTTTATTTTCAGGGCAAGAAAAGTCTACTCTTATGAATTTTGCTTGCAGTTAGCATATTATACGGATATATATTTTTAACTTCAGGTATGTTTGACTATACAACTAAGAGGAGGGCTATTAATTTGAAACAGATTGTGTATAGCTTGTGGCGAAAGAGATGGTAGAAAACAAACTGGTTAAAATAACTGTCTTCCAGAATTTATTCTGTAATTCAAAGTCAGCGAATGGGAGAAATCAACACAGCCTTTACCAGGAAACTAAGCAAAGGTCTTTTAGTTGCTAACTGAACATGCTAATCCTTTATAATAGCACAACACGCAAAAAGCTGACAGGCGATAATTCCTGAAACTTTGACCCACTTGAAAGACGAGTGGGAGGGGCAGAATACTCAGTAGATCAGTTAACTTAGTTTTACTTAATTCTATTCTACTTTCAATCAAGATGAGATCCTTCTTAAATGAGGCGTTTCTATAGAAACGCTTATATTTCCAAAATCAAGGAACGTGGTAATTCAGTCGAGCCATCATCTTGATTTCAGTCAGAGATCTTCTATTTGCCCTTTCGATGTACTTGCGCAAGAACCGTAAGCACAGCAGAATGCGACAGCGCGTTAAGATTTCCTTTAAAAGGTATTGGAAGTTGTATTACCGTATAACTTTCAGATCTATATAAATGTTACCTCAGGATTTGGCTAAGCTAAGCAAAGCCTTAATAAGACAAAATGTTTAAACAATTCTGCTGTATAGAACTAAAAGTTACTTTGGGAATATCAGTAAAACTGCTGATGTATTTACATATTTCTGTAAATAATATTCCATATTTTTCAATATTACTGTAAGTTCCATAACTGAAGTGGACTTCAGCGAATAAAAATGTTAAACATTGGCGATTCGACCGGTTTCAAATCCCAAAAGCAGGCTTGCTGAAGTGAAGTTATAGAATTTTTATTTAAACTAACCAGTTATTAAGATTTCGGTCTTTTCTATAACTCCTCCTTTCCGTATTTTTCACCAGATGCAGATGAGTTTAGTCAGTATTAAAACTGATGTTTTTGGATTTTCAGACAGAGCGTGTTTTTGGCTTCACGTGAACGATACGTATTAGTTTCCTGCCAGTTCTGACAGTTGTAATTATTCGGCTTTGCGTTCTATCGCTGCAGACACTTTGGTTTTGACGCTCCGGTAGAGTTAAATAGCCTTTGGCTATTTTTAGACGTTTGACTTAAATCCGTCTGTTCTATTTAGCTGCATCACCACGAGGTATGTCTGATATTATTGCACAACAGAGAGCGTTTATGTTCTAAATTTCGTTTAAATAAAAATGTTATTTAAAACTTCTCATGGCTTTGTAGTTACACCAACCATAGCGTAATTCCTTTTACCTCTGTTAGGGGGTTTGAGACTAACTAACATAGCCAAATCAAGAACAAGCCTACACAATTTTTAACGTTTTACCAATATATAACATAAATATCACTCAGTTACGCTTATAAACCCTTCCATAAAGACATTTCTTCCCTTATGCAGGTATTCCGCCATAATCGAATAAATTCAGTTCAGTATATAAGTGAAATTAAGCGTTCATTTAATATTATGTACGAAATATCAGATTAAGATTTGTCTTGAATTAATACATCTTGATGCCAGCCATTTTGTCAAAAATGTATTTTCACACAAAACCATTATTTTCTAATTTCTATCTGTCTAGTATTATTTAGGAAAGTATAGTTATATTTTTCTTTTCAAAACATATGTTTTATTTCAAACTCCTTCAGCCATAATACTTGCAACGTATAAAATCCCATGTTATTCTTTCTTAGTCTGAAAAATACAAGGATAGCTTTTTATGCACACGGACATTCATAACTCTCCTGCCAGTTCTTGCTATATCTAAGTATATCGACAACAGGAC